>OZ018329.1:8993294-9063294 GCA_963969495.1 Ceratothoa steindachneri
TGGTCTCTTAAAAAAAAAATGCTTTTCTCATTTTGGTAGGGTCCTGCTGAAACAACACTCGTCGTCGGGTCTTTCTTTTTTTGTTCATTTCACTCTCTTTACAAAATATTACGCCATTTCTTTAAGAAGCCGCATAAACTGGAGATTATTAATACAGGATTGATTTTCCCCTTCGATAAATAACCGAGTAAGACTGTCTTTTCAAGGTGTTTTTATTATGCATCTCTTTGAGTGGATCCAGTTAATTCTATGGGCTTTCTAGTGAAGCTTTTCGGTTTTTTGCATCTTTTTATAATATGTTTTTTTTGTATTTGTAGTCAGTGAATTAAAAGGGTGAGTCTTTCGAAATGCGTTTTCTAAGGAGTCCTTTTCGGATATCGCTTTTCTTGACTGAATGAAATAGAAATTGTGAGACAGTACGGGCCACTCACGCTTGGAGAAAGAACGGATGTAGCAACTAGCAGGGAGATGAATCAATTCTTGTTAAAGTAGGGGAGAAAGGTAATAGGTATGTCAAAAAAGGTTCATGTTTCTGATTGATTGTTCTTTTTTATATTTACATATTTTTGCAAGCTTGTATATTTACAGTGAACAATTTGTCGTTTTTTTATGGTATTCTTATCTTTACTATTGTTTATACTCTTTTTAACCTTATCATAACCTTTGATTTATATCCGATGAATATAAACGGTCTAGGATCTAGCTAAATTACATTATTTTCTATTACATATTTTAGAGTTTAATGGTCAACCACTTCACTCCAAATATTTCAGTTCTTACCACGCAATTCACCTTAGTACTCTTTGTGGATACTGCTTCAGATATTTCTTTTTTACTTTGTCCATCCACCTCAGATTCATGCACTCTTTAATCATTATTTGCTTCATCAATTATTGTTTATGACTGGATCAAATTCCCTCAATTTGACATCTGTTACCCTCTTGGGCAAAACTCATCCTCTGAAACACCATCTCTCTTAGTTAGTGAAGGTTAAAATTAACAAAACACAGTTTACTATTTAATAGAAAGGGTTGTGTTCTGCATAACTTAAATTTCAATGAATTTAATAGTATATTTTTGAGGTTTAGAGGGGAAAAAATGGACCATGTGTAGTGGCAAGACTATCCTCGCATTCAGTTTCTCAAGGGAGCCGAGGTGCATAAACTAGCGTCTTGTCTCCTGTTCCTATTACTACAAGGCAAGATTTTCACACAAGAGATATTCTCAATCTGGAATATTTAACCAGTAAAGGTTCACCAGGAGCTGGAAAATGAGCTACTAAGAGCCATCTTTCAATCACATTTCTACCTGCTACTCCCAATATTTTCCCTTAGAGAATGAAAGCAGTCAAAAGAATCTGCAGTACGTATATAGATTTGGGGCGAACAACGCACCAAGTCTTTGACTCACACAGTCACTTCATACTCGCAGGCAGGCATCCACCACTCCCTCTTTTAAGGCCGTCTCGTCCATTCCCCCTGAGCCCAAAGGCTTATCTTCCTTTTGATTATGTAGACACCGAGTCAAAGTTAAACAAAGCGGGTCTAATAAGTCTTTGTCGCCTAAACTGTTTTCGGTTGTAGGCGATCTCACCTGTTGATAATAAAAGTGCCATTCTCTCGATTTTCCCCATCATTTTGTCTTTTTCGATTTACCTCCGCCATGGGCGCGACATAAAATTATTGATTTTGAAAATGATGCAGAGACACTTCATAAAACTTAAGAATGTTTCCTATCTTTAAAATTATTATGTACAATGCAAATATGCTGGTTACATCATCATAGTCCCACTTTTGTAGTAATTGCTATGTTCCTTTCACTTCACCCTCTGGAAAGTGTCCCCGAATTGCCTTGTGAATCATACAAATTGTATTTCAGTTAACGGCATGTGTCTCCATTGCTGGGAAGTTCCAGTGCATGCCATTTAGGTTACTCTTTCTCCTCAAATGGTCTCCATTCTACTGCATATAAAGAAACTTGTAGGACCTCCCGCAAATTCCGCTATTTTGCACTTCAGTAAAACCACTTTCAACTCTTCCCCCGGACACAAAGCTGCAATCTATTCACCCTATGATTTATCATCGTCACGTTCATTACACTGAGATGATTCATCCGAAATAATAAGCAACAATATAGCTTAAAGCAAGGGTCCCCACCATGTGATCCCACACACTTTTCGCCTTTTTGTATAGATGCGGCCTGCCAAGCCTTTGTATGCTTGGCCGTGTGGCCCTCAGTCTACGTTTGTTCCTTTTGACAGCATTTTATTTTTAATTTTTTAGAACAAAATCTTATATGATGAAAATTAAGAACATAGATGCAGAGAATCGCCTTTGCAATGAGGCTTGCCTTGATTAGTACTTCTTTATTGATCGAAAGGAGAAGCCAGTTTTCCTCATCTGACACGAATCTTTAAGTTTTCGAGTTGCTCAACGTGGAAAGGCACTTCACCACATAGCATGCAAAGTACATCGACATGAGAGCAGCGAAGAGAGTGATATGGTTCGCTTGTCACCCAGGCTAGAGAATCAAACAATTTTGTTAAGAGAGCAATTAACGGAGAGCTCACAGATCACTCACACTAGTTACAATATGTCATTGTTGATCGCAAAGCAGCTGCAACAATTCTCACAAAGATAGTCCGCGAACAACCGTGTGCTGGTCACTGTTGACGCAGTATACCCACAATTTCTATCAGAACCATATATTACTCTCTGGAATGTTCTTCAACCACATAACTCACGCTAAGCAAGTATTGAGCATGTTTGGCACTCCATACCACTTTGATTAGTTGTTCTCCAAGATGAAACACGCCAAGAGTAAGCTGTATTAGCAGCTGTCAAGGTCTTCATATCACCCTGATATTACATATCTTTGTGGTTGCGAACAAGATAAGATGACTCACTAATAATAAATTAATATTCGTTCTCTGTGAGTTTAGCTTCTTTTTTTTTGCTCTTCCTAGTTTAAGATCCCCGGAATCTTCTGAGTTTAGCTTTGTGGCCCTCGGGCAGAAAACGTTGAGGACCGCTTGCTTGAAGTAGGCTATTACTTCTTTCTTACATCTGCATTTGTTTTATAATTGGTATGTACATATTACGGAATCATGATGGACAAGATACTTCCTGACCTACTACTTTGAAATACCTTTTCTCTTCACTCTTTCATCCGGTTTAAATTATACCTAAAATTGGTAAATTTTCAATCAAAGAGTACAATTTTAATGCATTGCAATGCCTTCAAATCTTATCACAAGGCTCATAAATATCTACCCTTTTTCTTTCTTGTGAGTTTCCGTTGCTGTAGAAACTCTCTAATTGCAAATCACGAGTCACCGTACCTGTGTCTTAGATTAAAACACAAATATAGCAATTTGATACCACGCTTTCAGAAAGGCATTTCTCCATCAATAAATAGTTAACGTCAGAAGCTATTGAATTAAAGAAAGAAAACGAGACCTATGGTGCTACCCTATCAGACTGAAGTCTCACTTTCTTACTTGCAAAACCTCTAACAAGTTATAATTACAGACCTAGAAATTAAAGGGACAGACAACAAGAGAAATTCTTCAAGATAGAAAGAAGATACTTTAAGTGCCATTTCTAATCTCTTCACCCGAGTGGATCGAAGTTTCGGTCCTCGACTTTCAGCGTTTCTCCACTGGCAGAATAAAGAGGGGACTATTATTTGGCTGGAATCTCAAACTCTATTTCTCTGTGTTTAAGAGAAGATTCATTTATCTCTTGTTATATTAATTTCTATGAGTAATTGTCTTTATGAATAAATAAAAAAACGCCTGAATTCTACTTCAACCCTCTTAAAAACACCCACACCTTTTTGCTATTATATTTAGTATTTTGTAGCATCGCAAAAAATATATTTATTATATATTTTGCATCTCTTCAATTAGATAATAAGGTATGTATAGATATGCATCTAAATTTATCACATTCACTCATGTTTATTATAATTTTCAAATCATTTTTCATTGTATAGCACTTCACTTAACGTTGTTGAATTAATAAAACAAACCACACAAACTCTTCTTGTCTATAATTATTCTGAAGTGTAGTAGAATGCCCCCCTTTTTGTTCTAAGAGTGCTAAGAGTGTTATTTTAATATCTTAAAGAAGAGAGCCGTTGGAAACACGTAAGGATATAGAGAAACGCACAATAATTCCCCAAATAAACTTATATTTTAACTTTAACAATTGAATACACTAAATTTAAACATTAACCACAGCAATACTCCGAATATTATCATACACAAGAATTAATTCAATTAGTTTGACCCTCTAAAATTGTTTAATTTCGCTACACACAGCAATATATAAGATTTAGGCTGACGGACTCTACTGGAGTTTAAATATCTCAGGAATGTTATTGTTTCACGACGCGTGCCACCTGGCCAGATGTAGGTGGGCGGGATCACGAGGTTCTTTTGGCGAGGGTAGCAGCTGGAGGGTCCACACGGTATTCAGGAGGGGGAGTTCTCCAAAGACAAGAACAATTACGGTGCTTTATGCGACACTAAGGTAGTCGTGGTCTCTCTGGCGAGAGTGAGTCGAACTTGGTTCATAAAGCAAGTTAACTTGGAGTGCGGTGTGACCACCGAGTAACGAGCTCGAGGGGGAGCTTTTCTTCTTCGTTACTTAATTCCTCATGGGTGAGGACTGAACTCGGGGAGGGTCTTCTTCAAGGGCGAGGATCGATAAGGGAGGGGGATTCTCTGTAGAGAATAAGTTATTTGAAGTTCGGTTTGGTAACCAGTAACCAGCTCGAGGATGAGCTTCTTCTTAGTTCCAGTCTTTCTTAAGGGCGAGGATAACGGAGGGGGGATTTCTCTGACGAGAATAAGTTGAACTTGGTTCCTCAACCAAGTCAACTTATGAGTTTGGTGTGGCCACCGAATAACGGGCTCGACGGGAAGCCTTTTCCTTCTTCTTTTCCTAATTCCTCAAGGACGAGGAATACCCCTGGTGTTTAAGATGCACCAGGATATGAGGAGTCTCTCTGGCGAGAGTAAGTTGAATTTAACAAAGTTAACTTAACGTTTGGTTTGATAACCAGGGAATAACTCGATGATGAGCTGCTTCTTAGCCCCTTAAGGTAGGTAGCCCTGCCTCTCTTGCAGGGTACTTCTTGGTCTGGCGAGCCAAGTAAACTACCAATCCAGTCTCAGTAGCCCGAGGTCTTAATCCGGGGACTTCGTCACCTGGAGACTGACGTATTCTACCACGATTTTCCTCAGTGTTCCTCATTTATACCTAGTCACTCCACTGGGGGAATGGTAAGCGGGGGAGGGGCTTGAGGACGGCCCCAGGAGGGGTCCTATGCCAAACGGTTTTTCTCACCAAGTCTTACATCGGCTCTTCGTTAGCTTTCGAGCTTGGGAGAAACACGTCTCCAATATCTTACTTGACGTGAAATTGAATCTCACTCTCCTGGGGGAGATCTTGCATTTTAACCTTTAGGTCTTTCATAGTGGCGAGTGGTGCGGCACTGCGGTTACGCGCTTGACCCGACGGTGCCTGGGGTCGGATGTCTTTGCGGTAATCGCCTCGTGATTCCACCACGAGAGAACGGGGGGGTCAGGAAGTGACGATTCCCCTACATGTAGCATATGTAGTACTATTATTCATATGCGCATATATGGTACCTTCTGATCCCAAGTATAGTACTTGTATAGTACTTTGACACGCTTACATATATTCAAAAGTGTTTTCAAATAAGCTTTCGAACGATATATGGCTCACAAGCTTTCGCTCGTGTGCAGAATGTAAGAAGTGCCAAGAATAGTCTCAGACAATCAGATTATGATCTCCAAAATGGGCTATTGAAAAATGTAAATTAGCAGGAATCAATTCTGTCGAAGACAGTTCTTAAACAGGGATGACATCTTTCCATTAAGCGTGCCACAATAGATAAGTTATAATCAAAGTAGATGCATAAGTGATAGGGGTGAAAATAGCTATGATAATTATCGAGAAGCGTGCTTATGGCTGTGGTAATTATGGCAAAAAATGGATTTGTATGTAAATATGCATGCATTTGTTGGAAGAATATGCGGCTGGAACCAAGTTTTTTATATTCTCTACCACAATGAACCATAGAAAGTGTTTACTGATGTAGAAAACTGTGGTTTGAGAAACGGAGGGGTCTATCCTGTGTAGAAAGTAGAATATGGTCTCTCTAAATCAATAAGGAACAATATCATAATCCTTGCAGAGATTAGTCAAGAGTAGTTTTTATCATAAATATGATGATGGAATATGGAGAGCAATACTTATGTGTGACGTCTTTTCATGAATTATTTATAGCGACACAAACTAATTATTCTTTCGCCAAGTGAAAATAATTATTTCCTTTAAAAATCCTCTAAAAAGTTGGGAGAGATGAATGTTTGCCACAAGGGAAACACTCTTGAAAGTCGGGTCTGACCGTCTGAGGTAATATAAAATAGTTGAAGAAGGGATTATCGCAGCTGATGTCAGAAATGTGAGTGTTATGTCACTGTTATAAGGTTGTCATTGTCTTTTTGATTGCTTGAGTGAACGAGTGTGACTTTTCAGGATTTAACGCTCAATAAAACCTTTTACTTTCGATAGACATATTGTAGAATTTATCTTTTACAATTCACAATGGTTTACAAAATGATAAATATTAATAATCGAAATACAATATAAAGGATTATTTTGTATACGAGGAATCTTGAAAAATTGATGCTAAATGAAAGAAATATTTATAACAAATTAAAATAATACAAATGTCACTAATATTTCTCAACATACTGTAGTTTCCATTTAGATTAATACAGTTCTGAAGGTGATGTTTTCACCTGACAAGTCCCTTTCTGAACTCTGGCTTTTCGAATTCACGATGTCTTCTTGACTTCACATTTTGCCTCTTCGATCGATTGAAATCTTGGCTATAAAGGGATAGGGTATGATTAGCCATCGAAGAATGGGCTGGGGCATTGTCATGATGGAACATGACTCTTTTGTGCAAGCTGATCATCCCACAATGCTTTCGGCACCAAGGGGCAGAAGGCTTTCTGAGATCAAGATGCACTGTTAAAATTACATATGCAGATCCTAAGGGAAATATCGATTTTTTTTGCAATAACTTCAACGCTAATCCTGCAATCTTCATCCAGAAGTTTTTGAACGGCAGCCACCTTTTCTGCATTAGTTGAGGTGGATGGTCTCTCTTCTCTCTGGTCGTTATTAAGATCTTCTCTTCCTTCTCAGGAAAGTTTCATTCACCTCGAAACAGTGTTTATATGTGGTGTAGATTCTTTATCAGAATGCTGCAAAAAATCGACAATAGCAGGGGATTTCCAATCCAGTTTTGTTAAAAATTTGATAACAGCTCTGATCTCAAAAGTTTGCTTTTCTTCTTCTTCTTCTTCTTCTTCTTCTTCTTCTTCTTCTTCTTCTTCTTCTTCTTCTTCTTCTTCTTCTTCTTCTTCTTCTTCTTCTTTTATTCTGCTTCTTCTTCTTCTTCTTCTTCTTCTTCTTCTTCTTCTTCTTCTTCTTCTTCTTCTTCATTCGTCCCACCGACTCTTCATTCGTCCCACCGACTCTCTACTGAAAAGACGTGCTCGCTCTGTGCTCCCGCTAATTTCACTGTGCTCAGAATTTATCGTGCCTCTGCTACTGAATACTTTTATATATATCTACTGTGCCTATTCAATATTCGTCGCCGTATTATAAAGTTCGATCTTTCAATAACCGTATACAGTATATTAGCTTGTGCAGCTTGTTTTCTAAATTAGTGTGAATTAAAAAAAAACAAAAAAACGACAATGCCCGTTATAAAGATCGAATGCTCAAGGTGCGCTGCTTCATTTAATAAGGAAATTTACGTTCCCTCGAACCTTGAGCAAATTAGAATATGTCGCTTTTGTATGTTGAACGAAGCGTTTGAACGCAAGTTGTCAAGTGCGATCAGCGAGATCAAACTTGAATTAAATACCGTTGCAAGGGATGTGATCTCGACTAACCGTAAAGTCGATGACTTAAATTCCAAACTAGATTCTGCTATTCACGACATGCGCGGGAGGGAAAATAGTAATAGAGATAGGCGGCCTGCAAATTCGAATCATCAGGTAATTGTTGACGAGCAACAACGAATTTTAAACTCGTTTAGGCCTCAGGATTCGAAATTTCGAAGTGTTAGAAATGGGGCTAGACCAACGAGGGATCAGAACTTCGTTTTACCCTGTTCGAACCCTTTCGCGTTGCTAACTCCTATCGAGGGGGAAGAGGAAACCGTTTTAATGGGGGACTCCTTAATTAGAAGGCAGGATCAGGAGATGGCGGCGCGTAACCCTTCTAAGCGTAAGCGCTTTTGCTATCCCGGTGGCCGCATTAACAACGTGGCCGCCGAGATCGAGAAATTGGAAGATACGCGTGGTGAACGAACGATCATCACGATGGTAGGGGGCAACGACGTCCATAGGTATGACAGCACCCCGGAAGATATAGTTTATCGTGCCAGAACCATGATAGATACGGCGAAATCCAAAGCAACCAACGTGGGAATTATTGGTGTTCTCCCCCGACTTAAATCCACGTTGCGCCTCCAATCTAGAGCGATCTATACTAACGAATGTCTTAAGCGGTTGTGTCGAGAAACTGGTGTTAGCTTTTTTAACGTATGGGATTCATTCCAGGACCAACCGTCACTTTTCCAAAAGGACGGAATTCACCTAAGCGATGTGGGTAATAGTCGGCTGGGTAGGATCTTAGACGAGTCCGTACGTAGCATTTTAGGTAGGAGAGTTGCGCGGCCACGTGATGCCGATGCGCCGGGCCGGCCCGCGCGTGAAAGGGGCACTATCGACGGGGTGCAGGGAAACGGAACGGATCTGAGTGTTATAGAAGAGTTAACGTAAAGCGCAAACTGGGATGCATATATGCGAATGTTCGTAGCTTAAAAAATAAAATTGCCGAAATAAAAGCCGTTATTCTAGAGGGTGATTTCGACCTCGTATTCCTAAGTGAAACATGGTTAGACACTCATACGGGGATCAGTGTTTGCGAGTTCGATATAGCGGGGTACAAAATTCATTACAGAAATAGACAAACTGGTAGAGGAGGGGGCGTATTAATGTATATAAAAGTGGATCTAAACGCCATAACGATGGACTCGTCTAAGGATGATATGCGAAGTGATGCTTTATTAGTCCAGCTAAGTTTAGATGCTATAAATAAAATTAACTTAGTCGTAGTATATCGTCCGCCTTGCCAATTGGAAAGAGAAGATGCTGCACTCTTCGATACGCTTACGTCTTGGATTAGAAAAGGGACCACATTAATCTGCGGCGATTTTAATTTACCTAATGTTAACTTTAGCAACCTTACTTCTGATAAACCGGGGGAGAGGCTATTAAACTTTATGTTGGAGAATTTTCTCGTACAAAAAGTGGAAGAGCCTACTCGTGATAGCAATATTCTTGATTTAATCATGGCAACCGATGAGTCATTGTTAGAAAACGTACGTGTGGGTGAACATTTAGCTTCCAGCGACCATAATGCGATTAGATTCGAACTAAACACCTGCGTAAAAGTTAGAATGAGTTCGCAGCTCATCCCTCGTTTTGGTAGCTGTGATTTCGATATTTTTCGCGAAAGGATTAAGGATATAGACTGGGGAATACGATTCGAGAACAGGTCGGTAGGAGAGATGTACCTAGAACTTCGATGTACGCTGCTTCGTGTGAATTCTGATTTGGTTAAGTATGTGCGTAAGAGCGGGAAGTCGGTGAGAGCTCCGTGGCTTAGTCCGTTAATACTACGCTTAATCCGGGACCGAAATAGAAAATTTAAAATTCATAAAAAACAATGGGTCAGTTATAAGTCGGCAAAATTACATAGATTCTCGTAGGGAAGTTAAACGTGCGGTCAGAGATGCGAAGAGGAAGTATGAAATAAACCTCGCAAAGGATTCGAAGAATGAACCGAAACGGTTTTATGGGTACGTAAATAATAGGAAACCCGTAAAAGGATCGATAGGGCTGATCAAAGATAAGGATGGTCGTTTGACTGAAATTCCGACAGAAATGTCCAAAATTTTAAATGAGCATTTTACGAGCGTGTTTACTGTGGAAGATTCTTCCGAATTGGAATCGTTAATTGGGGAAGTTCGTAGTGCTGATAATTGCATATCCGATGTAACTATAAATGACGAGGAAATCCTTAAATTTATTAAGCTAATGAAAAAGTCGAAATCTCCGGGCCCCGATGGGGTATATCCAATTCATTTAAAGGAGCTTCAAAATAAACTCGTTAAGCCATTGCGTGAAATTTTCAATCGCTCATTAGAGGATGGCGTAGTTCCGTTGGATTTCAAGCGAGCAAACGTTACACCTATATTTAAGAAGGGGAATGGATTTGAAGCAACGAATTTTCGGCCTATTAGTCTAACTTCGGTAGTTGGGAAGCTTTTAGAATCTGTAATTAAAGATAGAATAGTGAGCCACCTCGAGGCAAATAAGCTGATTAACGATACCCAACATGGATTTAGGCGTGCGAGATCGTTCTTGACTAACTTGCTCGAATTCTTCCACAAAATGATTTGCGTGTACGATGAAAGCAAAGCTGTAGACGTAATATATTTAGACTTTAAAAAGGCGTTCGACACCGTCCCCCACCAAAGGTTATTAATCAAAGTTAAAGCGATTGGGGTGACTGGTAAGATTTTAAACTGGATTAGAAATTGGCTGAAAGATCGCTCGCAGCGGGTGGTAATAAATGGGGAATGTTCAGATTGGGCCAACGTTAGTAGTGGGGTACCGCAGGGCTCTGTTTTAGGCCCTTTATTGTTTTTAATTTATATTAACGATTTAGATAAAGGCATACTTAGTCGGATTTCGAAATTTGCGGACGACACGAAGCTGGGCAATCGTGCCTATGTAAGATCGGATGTCGATAAATTGCAGGGGGACCTAAACTCGATTGCCAATTGGGCGGACAAGTGGCAAATGGAATTTAATTTAAGCAAATGCAAGGTAATGCACTTGGGTTGCCATAATTTAAGAGTAGAATATACCATGAAAGGCCAAGTCCTCGACGCGGTTAAATTAGAAAAAGACTTGGGAGTATTAGTCTCAGACGATTTTAAATTCTCGAAGCAATGCGCGGATGCGTGTAAAAAAGCAAATCGCGTTTTGGGTTATATCGCGCGTAATTTCACCTTCAAATCTAAGGATGTAATTTTACCTTTATATAAATCCCTTGTGCGGCCACTTCTCGAATACGCTGTTCAATTTTGGGCTCCATATTTAATGAAAGATATCGCGCAATTAGAAAGAGTGCAGCGTAGGGCTACGAAATTAATTCCAGAGCTGAGGAATAGATCATACGAGGAAAGGCTCAGGGCTTTAGATTTGCCATCGCTAGAACGCAGAAGATTACGTGGCCAGCTAATAGAAGTATTTAAAATACTAAAGGGTTTCTCAAACGTTGACTTTCGCAATCTGTTCGAACTGGATCATAGGGGAAATACTCGTCAGCACGGGTTAAAATTAGTGAACAAGCGTTTTAACACTAGTATAGCCCAAAACTATTTTACATTTAAAGTTACTCAAAATTGGAATCGGCTGCCCACCCACGTAGTAGATAGCACTTCGGTTAATATGTTCAAAAATCGTCTCGACGTGCATTTGAATAGTTTAAATATAACGTAGTTGAGCACTGTGAATTTAAACGTCCTTGCAGAGAGAGAGTTTGGAGCGGAGGTTTAAGGATATGAAATTATGATGACTAAAAATGATGCCGGCGATTCTCTGCATGTGTAGCTTAGATGTCCCATTTCTTTTCCGCCTATCCTATAAGTAGTCTCTATCCCTAAATTAGCTTTTCACCACTAGCAGTCGAGTGGCTGCGGAAGATGAGAAGAAAAACTTTCTATCTCCCCCGACCCCTAGTTTGATTAGTTAAAATTGCACGATAATGTACACATGTAGATAAGTGTGTACAGTAGATAGTATTAAAAAAAAAAAAAAATAGCATGTTAGAGATACACTCGTAGATAAGGGTGTATCGTAGTTTTTGATTTAGTGTAGCGGACTAGCCTCGAGCGGACCTTAGGGTCTTTGCTGGTCCTAGATTCTGTAGTTCTGTAGTTCTGTAGTTCTTTTTCTTCTTCTTTCGGCCTCTCCCTACCCGGGGTTGTCGCTCTAAATGAGTCGTTTCCAAAGATTTCTGATTTGGTCCACAAATTAGGGGCGATGTCTCTGTGGGTCGCTTACGGGCGACAAGCGCTACTCTCATTCGGTAAAAGACTCATCCATTAAGGTTTTGGCAGAGCCTTTACACTCGGATGCCATTCCTGCCTCCAACCCTCCCAATTTATCCGGGCTTGGGATCGGCACTGAATTGGGCTGGCTTCACCTCCAGTGGCTAGACTAAAAAGTTTGCTTTACCATGGATAAAAAAAGCTAATTTCTTGTAAGCACTCACTTGCTACCTGAAATGCGGCAGATAAATAAATGACGGTTTTGCAAGTATCATCACAAATCAAAGATATGATCAAACATGTTCCGACTTAAAAATTTCGAAATCTTTTAAATTAAAAGCTTGCACGAAAACCTTTTGAAGATCCCTCGTACAATTAATATATCAGAGTTCAATATAGGTTATGTTACCTTGAAAAATAGGGGGAGAAAAATGCTCAGTGTATCTTTTTCTTTCAGAAAATGGATTGAGGAAAATGATTAATTCACTTGGTCTTTAATTAAAATCATACCAGGAGCTGGATGGAGGTAAATTTCATTACGATTAAGGCATTCCGAGTAGGTATTTAGTTGAGTGATTGTTTTGTTTTTTATATGTAGGCTGTTGCTTTTGACCTTAAATTCCACCTTACACTCTTTCTAGGCTGCAAAATATGAAGAAGGAGGAAAGTTGGGTCCTCAGCTGATGGGGTAGTAGTGTCCGCGTGTCTTAGATTCCTCTTGTGGACCTGTATTTTCCTTTGTTGACTTCTTGTTCAAGGTCCAAAACCTGATATAAAGCGATATAGGGTGCGAAGAAACTGGCACGTTATTATGTGTCTCGAACCAAGACATGTGTACAACCCTCCAGGTTCTTAAAGTGAAGAATTCCTAGTAGGACAGGTTCCAGGAATTCAGTGCATGGGCCGATTTCATTGTGTCCTGTAAATCTATAACAAACTGGTTCTGCAGTAGAGGGGGTCGTTCTCTCGAGTGATGAAGAGGTCGCTGAGAGACGCAAATTGCAATCATAACACATCTGACCTTGGGAAAAGTAGCTCTCCGTTTTAGCAAATTTTCAAGTATCAAAAGAAAAGTAGGTTAGTAATTTAGCGGGAGGGGGAGATAAGCTAGACTTAGTGAACCTAAGGGTACGCTGCAATATGGTGTTCCATTTGATGTTCCATGTTGTGGTTAAAAAAGGCTTCTTAGCTTTAGAAGTTGAGTGAAATTATCTTATATTATAGTGAGAGGCGCTCAAAATCGAGATATGAAGTTGTTGAAGAAGGCTTCCGCTATGGACCCGTCGCGTTTTCTTTTATGGGAACAAATTCTATATACTTTGTTAAGTGACAAGTGAGTGTTCTGTGTTTTTTTGTAGCCCTTAGAAGTGCAAAGGTGGATATGGATTCCAAACGTCTGCGTATTTTCTGTGAAAATGATTGCCTGGGGCGTAAAATTGTTTATAAAGTTGTCTTTGTATGCATTTGTATTTTTCGTCTTTTGGTAAGTTATGTAAATCTTAACCCTTTCTCGTACAGTTTTTCGCATGATTCCATTACGAACCTCTCTTAAATTGATTTTAAGGTAGACCATGTATCTGAAGTATTTGATGGCCAGGAAAAGGCTCAATAATTATTTGTGGAAGTTTGAGTAATTGAGTTCTGCGTCTTTGAAGGCATAATATGCCTCGTTGCTCATACTAATTGGGGCAACATTGTTTTGCGTTTTCCATGAATTTAGTTAGAGTAATTAGGGTGTTAGTGGAATTTCTCATAAATCTCCTGAAAAAATCTAAAAAAAAACCCAAATCGTTGCAACTCCTATAGGGTTTTAGGTCGTGGAAACTGTGTTATCGCAGTTATTTTGTTTGCTATCATCAGGGTACATATCATGTGAATCGACCTTGTAACCTCCAAATAGATTGAATCTGTCTCAAAACGCATTTTTTAAGATTGATTTACAATTCGTGCACAATATAACTGCTAAAATTGATCCAAATGTTTCATGTACTGTTTTTTATTTTGCTTCATATTATCAGTCGTCGCATCCATCTCGACATACCTGCACAGAATTGAAAGAAAGTAATGTCTTATTTTATGGTATATATTAAAAATAAAAAAAAAAAAAACTTAGGACTATGGAAATATTTAATCATAAGCATAACTTCTATTGCCTTCTAAAACCTCATTCCATCTCTCAGAAAGCTTATACGAGAGGCGGTCAAAAAGTTTTGCAAATCGGTAGGGCAAAACAGAGGAAGGGGGATGGCAGTTTGTGGGGGTGTTAGGACAAGTTATGACAAGTCAGGACCTGTAGCCGCACGCTCCTGCCTCGTCTATTTAAGAAGAAGTAGCTGATCGCAGATCGTCAGTCACAAATTTTTCAACAATGGAGAAGGTTGAGCACCGCGCATTAATCAAATCTCTGACCAAGGAAGGCAAGAATGCAAAAGAGATTCATGAACGCATGGTTGCATTATACACCAACACCGACCCTTCCTATGCAACCATTGCTCGTTGGAATAGGGAGTTCCGCCATGGTCGTGAGTCCCTTGAAGATGACCCCCGTCAAGGACGCAAGTCAGACGTGACCAACGAGGACAATGTGGCCCGTGTGGAGAGAATCATCCTCGAAAACTGACGGGTGAAGGTCGAAGAAATCGAGCGACAACTTGGAATATCACATGGAAGTGTTATCACCATCAGCCATGACAATTTGGTCATGACCAAGGTCTCTGCCAGTTGGGTCCCTAGATCGACTTCAACGTCGTCAAAGTCCACAAGGCCAGAGTTGCACAAGCTGCCCTGCGCGAATGCGGATTCGAGGAGCTCAACCATCTCCCATACAGTCCAGATCTAGCCTCTAGGGACTACTTTTTATTCCGCCAGCTCAAGGATGCACTGTGTGGACCCCGGTTTGGGGACGATGAAGATGTCCAGCTCGCCGTCCAGGAGTGGATTGAACAGCAGTCTGGAGATTTCTGGTTGTCATGAATTCGAAGCCTCAGGGAAAAGTGGCGCAAGTGCATTGGAGTCGAGGGTAGTTATATTGAGAAATAATAAAACACTCATATCTCGTTTTCTTATATCCGAATTGCAAAACCTATTGACCGCCCCTCGTAAGTGCCAGGTTTGTAAAATTCCCTAGATTTTGAGGCAAATACGAATTCAACTCGTTTTCAAAGTTTTCCTCTTGATGTTAACCTAAAACCATCCAAATTGTTCTGTAATCCCCTAAACAAGTGATAATCAGAAGAAACAAGGCAAAGAGAATGTAAAGGAAAAAGCAATATTTACCAAGTGAACTCCTTCATGAGATATTTGGTCATTGGAGTTGTTTGAGGACAAGAATTATCGTGATGTAGGATAACACCTCTTGTGTTGACCTTTGGCTTAAAGCGTCATTCAAACGAACAAGTTGATTCCAGTAGAGATTATCATTGATTGCTTAATTGTTGTCTAACAGTTTGTAATTGAATATTCCTTCAATATTCCACCATACCGTTAACATGATCTTTTTAGATGAAGTGAGAATTTCTGCTTCCTCTAATGATCCACGAAAGGGGGCGTTTAACGTTATAATGAAGGATCCACTACTAGGGTGTTTCGATTTTGGGGGTGATTTGACTAAAATGAAAATCTAGTAATTATGTAGCAACTTTTTATTGCCTTTAAGCATACAAAATGATAATATAACAAAAAAGGTTCCACAAAATAACTCCTAGCTATTAATAAAATAATAAGAAAATAAGTTCACCCAAAAAATATTACCGTCTATAATTTCCAAAAAGCTTTTAGGTTTGATGAATTATTTAAACAATGCTCTAAGGCTATGAGTTCTTTTTTACTTGTGTTTCGTGCCATTAGTTGGCGGCTTTGGTATTTGGGCTTTTATATAACCCTGGCGTCTCTCGTGACTGCACACATGGCCTGCATCTTCCGTGACCATTTTGACGCACCTCTCCACACTTTGAGAGTGCAAAGGCCATTTGAGAACCTGAATGGGAACATCTTTAAAGCTTTACACATCCTTGTTTGTTAGTTTTGTTGTCAATGGTGGCTCTAAGACCATACAATTTAATTAAGTTAACTCTGAAATATATATTGCATCGACATTTATTGTGGGAACCTTTCTCCTTTGGACAGAGCTGTCACCCAATTAGTCCCCGCCTTTGTTTCCTCTGATCTCTAAGATGATTTTAATGGCTTTTGCGCACATTTCTGAGCATTCACTACAAAGCATAGTTTGCAATATTGCTTCATAGCGACCATAACAAGCTGACCGTTTTACCACTGGAATCACGATGTCTCTGACTGTCTTCCGTTGAGTTCTGATTTGTTGTAGTTGAAAGAGCAGGTGGTGGGGACCATCGACCCACATGAAATTGAGTTTAACGTTGAACCAATTGGGTAAATAAACTCCATTAATAAACTTAACAATTAACTAGAGGTTATTCAGCACTTTTATCTTCAATCCGTATTTAGATATTCAAATTCTGCAGAAACGAACTGCTGTTGTCAACCAATGACTGTGACTGACGGGTCCAATCTCCAAAAGGGCTAATGACTGTCGTACTTCCCCTGATCTTATCGCTTGGTACGCTTAGGACTGATCAGTGCTGAAATCTTTAAAAATTTCGTCGGGCAACACAGGAAATGGATGCTCACAATCAACCTTTGGAAAATTATTACTAATTTGAAACTGAGTTGCTCCATCAAGCATGTTGCCAAGAGGACCTGACGACTTGTTGTTGCTCTTTGTGGGGCCATCAACTTTCTGAATGTAGATCACATACAATCCAAACAAGTCTTATTCCAAGTTTCTTCTCCAAATGTGTCATCACACCTACCTTCCATCCTGTATTGAATGCCGTTGAATCGCTACCAATAACCTGTAGTGAATTATCAAGTCCTCTCTCTCTTGAAGCCAGCGCAATATATGATCAGCAATTATTTCTGCATCTTTTCTCCCATCACCTCAGTTTCTGGCACGAAGTGAAATAGAAATCGGCCATCAGGCTCGTAGCAAACTGAGTAGTGTTCCTCCTTAATGAGACTAGGAAACTTCCTATAAGCTCCTTCTAATTCTAGCATAACTTTTGTTTCGTCTATTCTTCTATCGAACAACAAACATGAGAGCACTTCTTCTTTCAATTCTTTCTCTTACTGATTGGATATTTCCTTCATGATTTTTTCTTGTGCCCGTCTAAGTTTATTGTGGTCGATTACCAACGATGCATCATCTTTGCTGATAAGCCCTGCATCTTTCCAAGGAGCCGTAGAAATTTCCGAAGCTTTCCGAAGTCCAATATGATGACGAATACTAGCCAAGGCAATGTTTGAAATATCCTATGTGTTATACTTAATTTATTTTGGTGAGGGTTCAGCGAGATCCTTATAACTACTATCACCCGATATTGCGTCTTGTTCTCCAAAAGAACTAATATAGAACTGGTCTATTTCTTCGCGAAGTTCTTCTTCTCGCTGAGTGATTTCATCCATTTTAGTTTTATTTCTCTGTTTCCTTTCTACGATTTATTTTACTCCTTTAGCTGCGGCTTTCTGATTTTTTGTTTCTGCAAAGTCATTTGAACCAATCTGCATGCTAGATTTACCTGCTTTATTCGACCTCTGATCATTTACGAAGGCCAACTCTAGAATGGAAATCTTTTTCTGGCGAGGACAGACACAATCAGTGCTGGGATGGTTTCCCGTTTCACCCGTGGTAGAACAACTATCTTTAAAACACATTTGTATTGTGCACTTGCAGTTTAAGATATCAAAAAGAGTGTCATGTGTTTAAAGGAATTTATTTTTCTTTGTCAAATTTCCTCTTACAAGTGATGTATCATTTCTTTGCACCGCAATTTAGTAAGTTTAAGTTTAATGCTGCAATGCTAATTAATCACAGGTGGTTTGAAAATGGCATTATATTTTTTCCATTGATGCGAAAACAGATCTATCATGTGATTTATGAGTTCTTTTTCAGTATAGTTTCTTCTGTCTCGGACGTTTTGGTCGCGAAGAAAAATTCCCACTATTAACATGTCTCTCACGGTTGGAAGTTCCGATAAGAGAAGCGCCTGCCCGTTGCCAACTAAAAGACTCAAATGTGAAAATTGACTTCTTGTCTTCAATTTCCACATTCTTTTAGCATCTGAAAATAATGTCAAACATAGTTAATTTAGTGAACCATTCTAAGTTTTTACTTTTTAGTCAGAGATGCAAAATTAGTGTAATTAAAAATGTACTTTCAAATAATAATTCAAGAAATAATACCAGCTTTCATTATATAATATTTATGAGATACTTACTATGATTGAAAAGAGGTATTCATCAGTGAGAGGGGCTACAAGTGAAGAGGAGTGAACACTAACACCTTGCATGAAAACTGGAAGCAGACTGACTCGTCGCTCAAGTGGCGCGCACGTCGTACTAACACCGTGCATACAAGTTATTACAACAGAGATTGAGCTGTTTACAACGCCCGTATACTATATTGTGCAAAAGCTAGTGACTAATAAAATGTCCTAGAAAATCACTGAAATGGAGTAATTCAATGTCTCATCCTACATTTGAAAGAAAATATAAATGCAGCACATTTAATTGGAATTTAACTGATTTGGGAAATTTGAGGCCACAATTTATGTAGGTAACGGTTACGGTTTTCACTTTTCTTTGCAGTTCTCTTCTATGGAGAGAACTCTTCGGACTCGAGTCTTTGGGTCAGGCTTTTAGAATTAAATCCCCACTTTAGAAACGCGAGAACAACTTCCTGCATCACCTTTCATTTCCTGCATCACCTTTCATTTCCTGCATCACCTTTAATTTCCTAGATCACCTTTCATTTCCTGCATCACCTTTCAATTCCTGCATCTCCTTTCATTTCCTACATCTTTTTTCATTTTCGACATCACCTTTCATTTCCAACATCTCCTTTCATTTCCTGCATCACCTTTCAAAACCTGCATCTCCTTTCATTCCCTGCATCACGATTCATTTCCTAAATCTCCTTTCATTTCCTGCATCACCTTTCATTTCCTGCATCTCCTTTCATTTCCTGCATTTCCTTTCATTTCCTGCATCTCCTTTCATTTCCTGCAACTCCTTTCATTTCCTGCATCTCCTTTCATTTCCTGCATCACCTTTTATTTTCTGCATCTCCTTTGATTTCCTGCATCTCCTTTCATTTCCTGTATCTTCTTTCATTTCCTGCATCTCCTTTCATTTCCAGCATCACGTTTCATTTCCTGCATCACCTTTAATTTCCTGCATCTTCTTTCATTTCCTGCATCTCCTTTCATTCCCTGCATCACCTTTCATTTCCTGCATCTCCTTTGATTTCCTGCATCTCCTTTTATTTCCTGCATCACCTTTCATTTCCTGCATCTCTGTTAATTTCCTGCATCTCCTTTCATTTCCTGCATCACCTTTTATTTTCTGCATCTCCTTTTATTTCCTGCATCTCCTTTCATTTCCTGTATCTTCTTTCATTTCCTCCATCTCCTTTTATTTCCTGCATCACCTTCCATTTCCTGCATCTCCTTTCATTTCCTGCATCACCTTTCATTTCATGCATCACCTTTCATTTCCTGCATCTCCTTTTATTTTCTGCATCTCCTTTGATTTTCTGAAGCTTCTTTCATTTACTGCATCACATTTTATTTCATGCATCTCCTTTCATTTCCTGAATCACCTTTCATTTCCTGCATCTCTGTTCATTTCCTGCATTTTCTTTTATTTCCTGCATCTTCTTTCATTTCCTGCATCACCTTTCATTTCCTGCATCTGCTTTCATTTCCTGTATCTCCTTTCATATTCTGCATCTCCTTTCATTTTCTGCATCACCGTTCATTTCCTACATATCCTTTCATTTTCTGCACTACCTTTCATTTTGTGCATCTCCTTCCATTTTCTGCATATCCTTTCATTTCCTGCATCTCCTTTCATTTCCTGAATCACCTTTCATTTCCTGAACTCTGTTCATTTTCTGCATCTTCTTTCATTTCCTGCATCTCCTTTCATTTCCTGCATTTGCTTTCATTTCCTGCATCTCCTTTTATTTTCTGCATCTCCCTTCATTTTCTGGATCTCCTTTCATTTTCTGCATCACCGTTCATTTCCTACATCTCCTTTCATTACCTGCACCACCTTTCATTTCCTGCATCACCTTTCATTTTTTGCATCTCCGTTCATTACCTGCATCTCCTTTCATTTCCTGCATCACCTTTTATTTTCTGCATTACCTTTCATTTCCTGCATCTCCTTTGATTTTCTGCAGCTTCTTTCTTTTACTGCATCACCTTTAATTTCCTGAATCTCCTTTCATTTCCTGAATCACCTTTCATTTCCTGCATCTCTGTTCATTTCCTGCATCTTCTTTCATTTCCTGCATCTCCTTTCATTTCATGCATCACCTTTCATTTTCTGCATCTGCTTTCATTTCCGGCATCTCCTTTCACTTTCTGCATCTCCTTTCATATTCTGCATCACCGTTTATTTCCTACATCTCCTTTCATTTTCTGCCCTACCTTTCATTTCCTGCATCTCCTTTCAGTTCCTGCATCACCTTTCATTTCCTGCATCACCTTTTATTTTCTGCACATCCTTTCATTTCCTGCATCTCCTTTCATTTCCTGAATCACCTTTCATTTCCTGCATCTCTGTTCATTTCCTGCATCTCCTTTAATTTCCTGCATCTCCTTTCATTTCCTGCATCTGCTTTCATTTTCTGCATCTCCTTTTATTTTCTGCATCTCTCTTCATTTTCTGCATCTCCTTTCATTTTCTGCATTACCGTTCATTTCCTACATCTCCTTTAAAATCCTGCACCACTTTTTATTTCCTGCATCTTCTTTCATTTCCTGCATTTTCTTTCATTTACTGCATCACCTTTTATTTTCTGCATCTCCTTTCATTTTTTGCATCTCCTTTCATTTCCTGCATCTCCCCCTTTATTTCCTGCATCACCTTTCATTTCCTGCATATTCTTTCATTTCCTGAATCTTCTTTCATTTCTTGCATCTCCTTTCATTTCCTGCATCACCTTTCATTTTCTGCATCTCCTTTTATTTCCCGCATCTCCTTTCATTTCCCGCATCTCCTTTCATTTGTTGCATCTTTTTTCATTTCCTGCATCACCTTTCATTTTTTGCATCACCTTTCATTTTTTGCATCACCTTTCATTTTCTGCATCACCTTTCATTTCATGCATGTTCTTTCATTTCCTGCATCTCCTTTCATTTCCAGCATCACGTTTCATTTCCTGCATCTCCTTTTATTTCCTTCATCTTCTTTCATTTCCTGCATCTCCTTTCATTCCCTGCATCACCTTTCATTTCCTGCATCTCCTTTGATTTCCTGCATCTCCTTTTATTTCCTGCATCACCTTTCATTTCCTGCATCTCTGTTCATTTCCTGCATCTCCTTTCATTTCCTGCATCACCTTTTATTTTCTGCATCTCCTTTCATTTCCTGTATCTTCTTTCATTTCCTCCATCTCCTTTTATTTCCTGCATCACCTTCCATTTCCTGCATCTCCTTTCATTTCCTGCATCACCTTTTATTTCATGCATCACCTTTCTTTTTCTGCATCTCCTTTTATTTTCTGCATCTCCTTTGATTTTCTGAAGCTTCTTTCATTTACTGCATCACATTTTATTTCCTGCATCTCCTTTCATTTCCTAAATCACCTTTCATTTTCTGCATCTCTGTTCATTTCCTGCATCTTCTTTTATTTCCTGCATCTGCTTTCATTTCCTGCATCACCTTTCATTTCCTGCATCTGCTTTCACTTCCTGCATCTCCTTTGATTTTCTGCATCTCCTTTGATTTCCTGCATCACCTTTCATTTCCTGCATCTCTGTTCATTTCCTGCATGTCCTTTCATTTCCTGCATCACCTTTCATTTGCTGCATTACCTTTCATTTCCTGCATTACCTTTCATTTCCTGCATCTCCTTTCATTTTCTGCATCTTCTTTCATTTCCTGCATCACCTTTTCTTTCCTGCATCTCCTTTCATTTCCTGCATCACCTTTCATTTCCTGCATCGTCTTTCATTTTATGCATCTCCCTTCATTTCCTGCATCTCCTTTCATTCCCTGTATCTTCTTTCATTTCCTGCATCTTCTTTCATTTCCTGCATCTCCTTTCATTTCCGTCATCTCCTTTTATTTTCTGCATCTCCCTTCATTTTCTGCATCTCCTTTTATTTTCTGCATCACCGTTCATTTTCTACATCTCCTTTCATTTCCTGCATCTCCCTTCATTTCCTGCATCTTTTTCATTTCCTGCATCACCTTTCATTTTCTGCTTATCCTTTCATTTCCTGCATCTGCTTTTATTTCCTGAATCACCTTTCATTTCCTGCATCTCTGTTAATTTCCTGCATCTCCTTTTATTTCCTGCATCTCCTTTCATTTCCTGCATCTCCTTTCATTTCCTGCATCTCCTTTTATTTTCTGCATCTCCTTTCATTTTCTGCATCTCCTTTTATTTTCTGCATCACCGTTCATTTCCTACATCTCCTTTCATTTCCTGCACCACCTTTCATTTCCTGCATCTTCTTTCATTTCCTGCATTTTCTTTCATTTTCTGCATCACTTTTCATTTTCTGCATCTTCTTTTATTTCCTGCATCTCCTTTTATTTCCTGCATCTCCCCCTTTATTTTCTGCATCACCTTTCATTTCCTGCATATTCTTTCATTTCCTGCATCTCCTTTCATTTCTTGCATCTCCTTTCATTTCCTGCATCACCTTTCATTTTCTGCATCTCTTTTTATTTTCTGCATCTCCTTTCATTTCCTGCATCTCCTTTCATTTCCTTCATCACCTTTCATTTTTTGCATCTCCTTTCATTTCCTGCATCTCCTTTCATTTCCTGCATCACCTTTCATTTCCTGCATGACCTTTCTTTTCCTTCATCTCCTTTCATTTCCTGCATCTCCTTTCATTCCCTGCATCACCTTTCATTTCCTGCATCTCCTTTGATTTTCTGCATCTCCTTTGATTTCCTGCATCACCTTTCATTTCCTGCATCTCTGTTCATTTCCTGCATCTCCTTTCATTTCCTGCATTACCTTTCATTTCCTGCATCACCTCTTATTTCCTGCATTACCTTTCATTTCCTGCATCTCCTTTCATTTCCTGCATCTTCTTTCATTTCCTGTATCACCTTTTATTTCCCGCATCTCCTTTCATTTCCTGCATCACCTTTCATTTCCTGCATCGTCTTTTATTTTATGCATCTCCCTTTATTTCCTGCATCTCCTTTTATTTTCTGTATCTTCTTTCATTTTCTGCATCTCCTTTCATTTCCTGCATCACCTTTCATTTCCTGCATCATCGCAATAAGTGCTCTGAATGGACTTTGTCCGTATACTTGAATCGTCCCCTTGAAGAAACCTAGATACTAAATATGTCTAATGTGATCTTTAAATGGGAAGGCAGAGGATTGAATACCAAAGATTATGGACAGCTTTTTATAATCTAAAAGAAAAAGGTATACCTTCTTCATTGTAGCATTCCTAAAGGATAACAAAAGCCACTAATTTAATAAATACTATCTAAAATTTATTTTAGAAACTTTGACATTACTTTCGTTCTAACTTGATAGTTTCATTTGTAAATTTTCAATTTTTTGTGAATATTTCTTGCTTTCTTCCTGTTAGAAAGTTATTAAACATATATTTAAAAGGAGAAATGCACGTATCAATGATTTTATTTGTATATAACAACAATATCCAATAAGGAAAATTTAGCAGTTGACAAAAGTACTCAACCAGTAATAATTTCAGGCATTTAATATTTCATGGCATAACTTTTGTTTGCAATAACGACACGAAAACGATAATCATAGGTTGATATTAGCTTTTCCCTCTTTTTATATTTCTTTTCACTCTTCTATGCAAATTTCCCTAAAGATGCAAAGTTCCCTTGGTTTCTCTTTCTGATTTCAGCGTTCAGTATTCGCCATAAATGCTCAATAGGATTCAGGTCTGGTCATTGAAGGAAATTTATTTTTCTCTTCTTAAGCCATTTGTGAGTTAACTTTCCCGTCTATATATATATATATATATATATATATATATATATATATATATATATATATATATTGGAATGGAAGATATCACATTGGCGTTATATATATATCAGTGAAAGATAATGGTAAACCACAATATTTGAACCAAGATTTTATTTATAACTATCGGACTAGTTTCGGCAAGATGTCATTTTCAACTAATAATGAAGAAACTAGGCAAAGAGCACAGTATATATAAGGTAAGGCACATCCTAATCCAAATAAAACCGCAGGAAACAATCGGAAAAAACTCGGGTGTATCTGGCACAAACGACAAGCTAAACAAAATGAAATGAAACAAGAAACCATCCGGAAAGTTGCTAATCTCCGAGACCCATTGCTTCCAGGGGTTTATTAATACGATTGGTGACTTTATTCGATATATATTTATTACATTTGTATTGCCCTTCAGATAAAATGAAATTATCAACTTTGTTAATGATGATAGATACCGCAATTCTCCTCTCAATATAATTGTTTGATTTATAAATGAATTTTGCTTGGTTAAAATCAATTCTATGGTCGTGCTTTTGCATGTGTGTAAATAGAAGGTGTACGAACTCTTCAACTCTCTTTACGCACATGCAAAAGCAAGACCATAGAATTGATTTTAACCAGGCAAAAATTATTTATAAATCAAACAATTATATTGAGAGAAAATTTCCAGATTGTTTCCTGTTTCATTTCATTTTATTTAGCTTGTCGTTTGCGCCAGATACCGTCGAGTTTTTCCTAGATTGTTTTCTTGCGGTTTCATTTTATTTAGGATCTGTCTTACCTTATATATATACTGTATTCCTTGCCTAGTTTCTTCATTATTAGTTGAAAATATCATCTTCTCGAAACTAGTCCGATAGTTATAAATAAATTTTGATTCAAATATTGTGATTTACCATTATATTTTACACACATATATATATATATATATATATATATATATATATATATATATATATATATATATATATATATATATATATATATATTATATATATATATATATATATAGGGTGTCCACAAAGTCTGGGTACATAGGAATTTTAATATTTTATTTATTTATGTTATTTTTCCTCCCCAGATCGAATGATGGCTCTGTCTAAAGAAGAAAGAATCGAGTTGGTACTCTTAAGTGGACGAGATGGATGGTTTTATCACAAAATCACCGATGAATTTAACCTTCGACACCCTGATCGGCAACCTATTTATTTTACTGCCGTCGGGAAATTCGTCACGAAGTTTAAAGAAACAGGCAGTGTCTTGGACAAACCCCGTTCCGGGCGACCAAAGCCTTTAGACGAAACGAAAGAGGTTGTCATGGCCAAGATTGCTGCTAGCCCAAAGAAATCACTTCGTTGGAAATCCATGGAGTTGGGTGTTTCAAGGTCAACTATCCACAAAATCCTGGTAAAGCAGAAGTTCATCCGTACAAATTACAGATATTGCATCATTTAAATGAAGACGACCCCAATAGACGAATGCAGATGTGCGAATGGTTTTCAGATGAATTGTGAGAAAATATCAATTTTACTGGAGACCTTTTGTTGTCCAGTGATGAAGCTTTGTTTTATGTTAATGGGGAAGTCAACAGACAGAATCTTCGATACTGGTCTCAAGACAATCCACATTGGATGGATCCATCCAAACAGCAAGGCTGCCAAAAGGTGATGGTGTGGTGTGGTTTGTGGAAAGCTCATGTGCTAGGACCCTTCTTCTTTGATGAACACGTAACCGGTGAGACTTATCTGAACATGTTGAGAGACAAATTAATGCCTCAAATTGAGCGCCTAGGCGAGGGACTTCTGGACTGGTTTCAGCAGGATGGAGCCCCTGCCCATTTTGCCACAAATGTTAGAGATTAGCTGAATGGCACTTTTCCTCACTGGATTGGAAAAAGAGGTCATGTGGAGTGGTCCCCTCGTTCACCAGACCTTTCTTCCCTTGATTTATTTTTCTGGGGTATGTTAAAAGAGAAAGTTTACTCAATGAAGATTGCAAATCTAAACCACTTGAGAAAACGCATTATCAGTTAGTGTGCTGAAATCGACGGCAATGTACACCTATTCAATCGAGTTCAACAGAATTTAGCAAGGCGCATCGAATTATGCATTGCAAATAATGGAAATCATATTGAAAATATAATTTCTTAACATTATAATTAAATAAAATCGTTTTGTTCTAAAGGAATGTATTTATCTCCGAAGGAACCCAGACTTTGTGGACACCCTGTATATATATATATATATATATATATATATATATATATATATATATATATATAACCTTTTACAAAGGTGGTATCTATATGAGAAACAACAGAGTAATGCTCCGCCCATGTACAACAAAAGGACACAAAATAAATAGAAAAATATTATCTAAGACGGATATGAAGCATAAAACCAAATAGATCAGGTGTCTACTTCCGGAAATTCCAACTGTGAGCAAAGAATGTAGACATTTAGGTTATTAAACTAAGTAAATACACACGTAATTGTGAATATATAAAATAAACGAGAGAAACATAACTAAATTAATAAATCAAAGGGCTAAGATTTAAAATGGACAATTTTGTTATAAATAAACCTTTTTATTACAAGATCCAGTTTAAAGAGACAGCGGGATATATTAAAATTAGGCGAGGAATTAATGACTGAGAATTCAACAATATTTATTTGAACAAAGTCATAGGAATTTGTAAATAAATTTATCAGAATTCTAATTTATAGGGTGACTATTTTCAGATAAATGGACAATAAAGCACTACTGCTTTTCCCCCTCCTAATATAGTATTTATGTTGCGTCAAGCGTACACTTAATGATTTGCCGGCTTGCCCAAATCATTGCTTATGGCAAACCAAACAATCGACAGAATACCCTCTCCCTATATATTGTTATTATTATGAATCAACATTTTGTACATGGTAGACTGATACTTGCATATGACAGTACTATTTAACTTATTCAAGAGGCGGGGAAGCAAGGAAAAGGACTCAGAAAACTAAAACAAGGAAGTTCTTAAAATTGTATGTGGGAGTGATTTCAGTTTTGTAAAGGAATTTTTTTTGACAAATCTAGGCATCCTGCAAGAAATATTTGAGGGTGGCAAAGATTGTTACCTCTTTTAAAGATCTTAGAAATCTCAAAGTCCAAGAATTTCGGGCTGGCATGCCGTAAAAAACATTAAAAAAAATACAGACCGTTTGACTTTACCATTTTGTTCTTAGATCTACTTATTCATAGGACTCCATCTGGATTTAAATTTTTCCTCTATCATAAGCCTACTTGTACCAACGCCGGTTCTTATATTCATTTTTACTCAGATCATAATGATAAATGCTTGGCAGTTTAATAACCCAGCGTTGCTGCTGATTGAACTCATCTTTCTCTTGTGTCGCAATGTGCAGTGATGCTAATTGAAGTTCCTGCGCGTTGTTGCTTGAAGGATGCTTGAGCGGTTTAAAGAGAAGAGAGAGAGAGAGAAAGAGAACAATTTTTTATGATAGGTAAAAATTGGTTGATTTTATATATTCAGAAAAGATGAGGCAATAGGAGATCGCTTTAAGTCTTCTTATGACGCCAGTATGATGGAAACTGTCGAAATACTATCAACCAAAAAGTCTAATCCTTTGGCAGGGTCCCGAATGTAGAGGAAGTGGTTCGGAACCTTCAACCCTCCAGCTCTCAGCAGATCTGTAAGCATTTGATTGTGTCTCCCAAAGTGCGCCTTCAAGAAAGAACACATTTTCTGGCTTGTTACGGGGAGGTGAGATGGCAACAGTCTTCCTAGAGTGAGTACTGTTACCAACAGTACCCACTCTAGGAAGAAAGCGTGCAAATGTGTAGCTTCTGGCGCGGCAATAAGACGAATATTGTAGAGAATGACGGTGTAAACTAGAATTTTGATGAGTTGTAATTTTCTAGCATCTGAGTTCTCTGGCAAGCTCGACATCTACAATGTGGCTGTATAGTTTGCGGCTGAAGCTAAGCCGTTCAATCGCAGGGGAGGTGCATGGCCCCTGCTGGAGGTAGTTTCGGGAGCTCATAGTGAGGTTAGAGCTTATTCTCGTAGGATAAAGAGCGTGAATCTCGCGGTGAGGTTGGCCAAATCGGGTGCTCACGGTTTCAGTTTCCATTAGATTTGGAACGTTGTTTGTGGTGGCGTTGGGGCTATGTATATTAATCAGACCCTGTTCTTCATGGGCAGATGCGCATGAAAAATAAAAGGTGGGCTTACCTCTATTTTGGTTTCAGTGGTGTTGGTTCTTGAATTCATCTTTCTCTTGTGTCACAGTGTGCAGTGATGTTAATTGAAGTTCCTGCGCGTTGTTGCTTGAAGGATGTTTGATGTCTCTTGAGTGGTTCAAAGAGGTTGAGGCAGAGTTGAGAGCAGGATTCACTCTTGATTACCAAGTTTCGCACTACATTTTAATTACTGTTCACAAAGTTTTCGCTAAACGTTGAGAAACTCCATGTTCACCAATGGTGCGGGAGCCCATGGGGGTTAGAGACACTTTGTCTTTCTATATATGTATTTAAGATGCTCTCTAACTAGTTGTCTCGGTGATGGAGAGAGAGAGATTACCGGAGGCAAAGTGATGATGATTTGCATCGAGTACTCTCTTTTAAGTGGCACTGAAAATAATAGTCGAGGTTGATGAAGAGTAAAAGAAGGGTTTAAGTCCCTTGACTTTCTTAAAATCCTATTCTAAAACATAATCCCTAAATAAATTTTGATATAGTCTTCTAAGTTAGAGCTAAATTAGATTGTTTTATATATTATTCGTTTTTTTAAGTTCTTTCGCTGTAGAACGTTCAAAATTTCTGATTGTCATAAAATATCATAGTTAATAATAATGTATTTTTTATGCGCCAACTGTAGTTTGATAAGTATTGCGCTGCGAATCTTTGTTTATTAATTCCGCTTCTTATTTATTGCTCTGAAAAAGAAATTTAGATTAAACTGACAGATCATCCTAATATAGATAACTGCTTGCATTATTTTAGTATTGATTCGAAAATATCTATTTATTCATATGTTGAATTGACTTCGTTATGGCGTTAAGCGCGACGAGCAATTTCATCATACCGAAAGGTTAGGAGATGAATTGGCAAGAGAAATAAGCATCGGAAAACACAGCGAGGCAAAGTATTTGTAAGCTTTGCACTAAGAAATTGATCTAGGAGGACATTGATCACATAAGGAGGCACATCGAAATTGATAATTATTATTAATATTCCTTATTAGTATTATTGCTATTAACGACTACTATTCTGTTATAAACATTATCATTTTATCAGTATTATTATAATGCTATCTTTGTTTTTACGAAAAGCTTTATTACATTATTAGAAAATTTAATTTAAAAAATTGTTAATCGTGTTGTATCTCTCACGCATGGCTGGATAAATCTGACCTCACTCAGCCATTTGCTCAAGGGTCATCTGGTGTCAGTGGTATGCCTACTGGATTTCTCAAAAGTTCTGTTACACTCGTTATTTCTATAAAATTACGTGTGTGATAGAAAAAGTTACGTCGGATAAACTTAAAGTTCTACTTTTCCAGCATGTGTCATTAAAACATCATCTCCCTTGTGTGGAGGTAAGTCGAGATGGAAGTGAAAAGAATCCAGATCTCTGCTCTTCTGCGCGCGGGCCACAACAAGTCCGACAACGTCAAGCGTCTTAACGTCAGCCGGGTGGCCGTTCACAGAGTCGCAGAGAGGCTCAAGAACGGGGAAGACCTCAAAGATCTACCTCGTTCAGGCAGACCTCAAGTTGTCAACTGTTTGGCTGTGAGAAGGGCCTTCGAAAGTGATCCGAACCTCAAAATGACTGCACATCTTGATGGCCACGGTGTCTAGGGCTAGCAAGGAGGAGAGCTGCAAGAGCTTTGAGTGCGTGGAATGGCCTCAGTTCATCGAACGTATATTAAAACAACGTATGGAACGCTGTCGTTGCCTCTTAACCACTTAATGAGTTATGGCAATCAAATTCTCATTTTTTCGAATGAAAAAACTCCAAGGTCCATCCAGTCATCAACAAGAAGAACTACCGCGTGGTAAGCTTCGGTTAGTAAGTCTCTGAGGTCCGATAAGTGTCAACGACCAAACACCCGGCCTCTGTGGTGATGCTCGATATCCTAGCTCCTAAAGGCGAGAAGATGCCGCCAGTATATTTCCAGGCCGTTACAGGGATATATTGGCCACGAAAGTCCTGCCTGGGTAAGAAAAATCACTTAGAAGGCGGACTTTTCTTTTCAGCAGGACAGTGCCACAACCCACACGGCCAAGACCATGCAAGAGTAGTTGGGGTCGAACACCAAGTTCTGGTCGAAGGACTTTTGGTCGCCTCAGTCACCCGAGCTCAATCCCTTCGACTACCCGGTAAAGACGCATTTTGAGAGCAAGTCTTGCAAGGACCGCCACAACAACGTCGACGAGGGGAAGTCCTCCGTCAACTGTGTGTTGGCGACAATGAGAAAGTACTTTGTCCACAATGTGTGCGCGCTCTTCAGGTCTCGCATGAAGCGCGTGCTAGCTGCCGAGGGTGGCAACTTTGATTAATTTTATTACATATATATATATATATATATATATATATATATATATATATATATATATATATATAATAAAATTAATCAAAGTTGCCGCCCTCGGCAACTTTGATTCTTTACAACAATTTCTTCGTTTCTTTGATCATTATATAAATAAAATTGCTCAATAAAAGATCGATATGATTTACCGTTTGTAATCTACTGAATGAAATAGACAAACAACAACCACATGAGTTTGAAAAGTAACTCTGAATGGATTGACGATAATAATTTTATTAATTTTTACTAAGTTTTTACGAATATAATCATCATTTTGGAACCCTAGACATAGGGTTGTCGAAATAATACAAATGCGAACCAGGTCGATGGCTGCTGTACAGATTAATTATATAAGCTGCTGGCAGCTTTAAAGGTTGACATACGTAACTGAGTGTCTCTCACAAAACAGCCATGAAAAACTCGCTTTGAAGTTTCATTTCGATACAATAGTTCTTCTATTTCTATTGCATTCATTTTATTAAGAATAAACTAGTAGGTTTCTAGACTTATCTATCTCAATAACAGACTGAAACTCTGCATATATAACAAGGGAAACCGGGTCTATTAATGGAGATCTAAACTGTAACTGTATTAATAATGTATCCTGTTTGATAGGATTGGGGCATTCACCAAGACAAGTAGTACTCTTATCCTGACTTAGCTTAATAACAATAAATATTTTTATTTTTTTATTAACTGTTCATACGTAAGTTCAATACTCTGCCCACCTTCAATACACCCTATTTCGTTATATAACGAGTAAAAATCCCTCGAAGCAACTGGATCTTCATCGTTCCAAAAGTCTAATTCAAATGGCCTTTCAACTTCATTCCCGTTTATATAGAGAGTGACATGATTCAAATTATAAGGTTTAGATTCAAAAGGTGATGCATCATAGCTACCAGAAAATGCCAAATGGTCAACCATGCCAATTATCATCCTCGTAGGTATTCTTTCCATGAAGATATTATCCACACTCTCCATTGATATCCCATTCACAATTGTAAAATTTCGCATACGAACTTGTGTGATAGGGTAATTAGCGTTTGATATAAGTAACCGATGATCTATTTCCAGATGAGTTGATGCTGAAAGGCGGACTTTTCTTAGGTAAAGGAAGCTCTCTATTAATTCTATTTTAGCTTCAAAATCGGTCTGGTTTCGAAAAACGAGGGGCGGTCAATAAGTTTTGCGAATCGGTAGGGTAAAACAGAGGAAGGGGAATGGATGTTTGTGAGGGGATTAGGAAAAGTTATGACAATTCAGGACCTGCATCCGCATGCTCCTGCCTCGTATATTTAAGAAGCAGTAGCTGATCGCAGATCGTCAGTCACAAATTTTTTAACAATGGAGAAGGTTGAGCACCGCGCAGTGATCAAATTTTTGACCAAGGAAGGCAAGAATGCAAAAGAGATCCATGAACGCATGGTTGCAGTGTACACCAACACCGCCCCTTCCTATGCAACCATTGCTCGCTGGAATAGGGAGTTCCGCCACGGTCGTTATTCCCTTGAAGATGACCCGCGTCTGGAACGCCCATCAGATGTGACCAACGAGGACAATGTGGTCCGTGTGGAGAGGATCATCCTCGAAAATCGACGGGTGAAGGTCGAAGAAATCGAGCGACAACTTGGAATATCACACGGAAGTGTTATCAACATCATCCGCAACAATTTAGCCATGACCAAGGTCTCTGCCCGTTGGGTCCCTAGAAACTTCACGCCCCATGATTGACTTGAATGTCGTCAAAGTCCACAAGGCCAGAGTTGCACAAGCTTCCCTGCGCGAGTGCGGATTCGAGGAGCTCAACCATCCCCCTTACAGTCCAGATCTGGCCCCTAGCGACTACTTTTTATTCCGCCAGCCCAAGCCTGCACTGCGTGGTCGCCAGATCGGGGACGATGAAGATGTGCAGCTCGCCATCCAGGAGTGGATTGAACAGCAGTTGGGAGATTTCTGGTTGTCGGGAATTCAAAGCCTCAGAGACAAGTGCATTGAAGTCGAGGGTAGTTATATTGAAAAATAATAAAACACTTCTCCTCATATCTCGTTTTCTTATATCCGAATTGTAAAACTTATTGACCGCTTTTCGTTAGGTAAATGAATGTGGTGCTCTGGATAACTTTATTTTTAGTGAGACTCCATTCATCAACAGCTTATGTTGCGAGAAGAAATTGGCGTGTAGTTTTCCATATATATCAATTAGTTTCTTCTTCGATTTGCTATATTTCTTTTGTATACTGTACGCTCTTTACTAGAGTAATATCTTGCAGTGGATAGAAATATAGATTTTTCTTTTTCACTATAATTCAACAGAGTTTCTAAATATGCACGATAAGGGTAATTATTTCCAATAGAATTTACAGATGTTTCATTTAAATAAGTATTAACATTGCTGAAAAAATGTGAAGAGTATAATTTTCGGGAAAAATATTCTCGCCATCTGCCTTCACAATTCTTGCTTTAATATAAGGATAAACTTCACTGGGATCTAACATAATCTAACATAACATAACATAATTTGACGGATGACAAAAGCCACAAGGGCCTATCAAAGGTCATCCGCATCCGTCAAAACCAACCCACAAAAAGCACCATCGCTAGGGGAAGACGTAATCAAAGTACCCCACAATATAATATAACAGATGAAAAAGGCTACAAGGGCCCATCATAGGTCATCCGAGTCAAATGGCCTCATTTTAAGGCACCCAAACTCCCAGGAAAACTACATCCAGAGGATTGCGTCCAAAAACAAGGGTATCACCAATCAAGGCTTGTCAAGAACTAAATCATGCAGCTATAGATATATACAAACAATATTAATATATACAAAACTTAGGAACCATCACAACCTTTCCTCCCCATAAACTCATCCAACCTACTCTTAAATACATTTAGATTCGGACTACCTACTACCCTCCACTACCTACCTACCACTCTATTGGTGAAAAAATATTTTCTTAAACCTAACCTACATCCTTGCTTTTTAATTTTCAAGTAGTGATCTCTAGTCCAATTTGCATCATCAAACTAAAAAAACTTGCTAACATCCAATTTATCTATCCCAGAAAAAAATTTAAACAGCTCAATCATATCCCCTCTCACACACCTCCTTTCGAACGAGAACATATTTAATACCCTCAGTCTATCTTTATAATACTGTCCGCTACCAGATACATAATATTCAACTGGGGTAAGATCTGAAGAGATATTGCTAAGTGGAGAGTAAGACTGATTATTACTCTCAACGATGGAAGATTGGGTCGGTGGAATGGTGAACAAATCGAGTTCTGTCTTCGAGTAGATATAGCTTGCTGGATGAAGAGCATTTCTTTTTATAAGTGTATGATTTGCAGCCGATGATGACTTTATGAGAACAACTATGAAACGTATGCTTGTTTATATTATGATGAAAAAATCATCCCCTCCCTCTTCATCATCTATATTTAACTTTTTTCTCTTCTTTAACTTCTTATTCATCCATTTCCGCATATTTATTACACCAGTTTTTTCGGACTTCCTCTCATTAACACTCCGAGTTTTTAACTTTCTTCTAATATATTGTCTAGTATCTTTAGTAATAGTATTTTTAGCCCTTTCCAGTTGATCTTTCAAAACTTGCTTTGCGTTCTTTCCATGCATAAAATCCTGAACGGTATCGAAACCAGCGGAAATGGCCTGTCTCCGAGATAGCGAGCACCACTCTTTAGATAGGGTGTTGCATTTCGGAATAGGAAGGAGAATAGAGATCCAAGGCCATGTCCTCTCTGAGCTATTAATCCTTTAAACACGCGTGGGCCATTTAACATTTTTAATTATTTTAATGTCTTCTCCTAATGTGTAGTTTTATCACCAAATGACCGAGAACGAATGGAAATTTTTTCATTTCAACCGTTCTTATATAGATATAAATTGATCTTAAGTCACCAGAGCTTAGGGGCAGCTCTGAGTACACCTTCCCCTAGTCACTAATCCCCTCTGGCAAGCAGCTTAACCCCCCCTGTCTCTGGCTACCTACTTCCCCGACCTTTTATCACCTGGATGAACCTGCCTATATGTGTATAGCTTCGTTCGTAACTTTGTGAATACATTTTTGTAACATATATAAACTGAATACTTTGTAATAATTCCCCATTGTAACTCTGAAGATGATACTTGATGTATCGAAACGCGTCAGTTAAATTAAAGAAAGAGCTAAATTACATTAATTTGGCAAAATAACAAACATCAGTCCCCGATGAACTTCGGTACGCTTATCGACAAGTTCAACAAGGAAGAAAAGGCGAATATAAGACAAATCGAGAAGATTGTAAAAATAATTATTAATTCGAAACTAGCGGTCACTTTTAATAAAACATGATATATATATATATATATATATATATATATATATATATATATATATATATATATATATATATATATATATATATATATATATATATATATATGCGGTCATCGCAAAATTTACGAAAATGCAGTGTTTATTGACATAGCTACAAGTTTATTGTTTTAATTAAAGAATGTTGAATTAAATTAAAGATTTTGCTTAGTTTTTCCACATAGATTACTCTCCCTTTGCGTGTTCTTATATATATAAGCTGAAGCCCATCTTTTTCCAAGCCTAGTTGATAGCACGGGCAAATGCATTTGATCACGTTATGAAACATTTCATTTGGAATTGCAAGACATTGTCTTTCAATTTCCTCCCTTAACTCATCCAATATTACAGATTATAGGTCGTAGACCTTTTCTTTGAGGTATCTTCATTAAAAGGTCCATTCGTTTTGTTAAGGTTCTTCCGATCTCTCCTATGTAAAACAACTTTGTTCATTCCTTTAAGGAGGGCAATGAACAAAGTACCCTTTTTCTATCCTTAAAGTTTTCCTTTCGATCAAGCCCGTGGATCAGCCAAATGAAGCAAATGCATATTTAATCCCGTGTAGCTCTACAAACTGTCCCTCATTTTACATAGGAGAGACCAGAAAAACCTTAACAAAACGAATTTATGAACATAAAGGTGATGTCAGACGAGGCATTATCACATCCAGTATTTTTAATCATATTAGCACTTTCAACCACTAAATTGACTATTCAAAGGCACAAATTATATATAATTGCTAGGATTTCCGTAAAAGAAAAATAATAGAATCTATATTAATAGGAGAAATTCCCAATTAATTTGTCAGATGGGCAATTGAAATGCAGCCCCTATTCTCGTAACCTCATCGTAAACAGCTTACTCAACGATTTTCGACTTACACCCCCTGATTAATGACCTTTTTACTCCGTTTTGTGTTTTTTTGTGTTTTTTTTCTTCTTTTTATCTGATATGTACACTATTTATAAACTTTTGTAACAATTTCATTCTCAGTATACGACTGAAAAGGGTATGATAAACTACATACTGAAACTAGGCTCGTAAATTAAACTTTGGCTCCTATACAGTGGTTTCACTATCATATATATATATATATATATATATATATATATATATATATATATGATAAAAATTAATGCAATATCGCAAGAAAAGATGAGGAATTAAACCACATTCTCTGAAGACAATTTAATTCAGAACAGTTTCGGTGTATCTCACACCCTTTTTCAACTGACACTGCGTAGAAAATATAAAAGAAGTGCATATAAGCTTAACACAAGATCTCCTCTTTTTTCCTCCAATTCCCTACTTGTGGCTAATCTTGGGAGGGGGGGGGGGTTAGGCTTAAACATATTGAAGGGCTGACATTTAACTATTTTGTTTATATGCTTTCTTATTACAGGATTAAAAGAAAATTGACCCTCAGATAGATTTAAAATAGGAACTGACGATATCAAGCTCGATTCTACGATTCTTCTCTTAACATAGTTAGCCGATTTAAATAACATTTTACTTCCATTGAAATCGATCGTATGATTCTTGTCTCTAACATGGCAAAATATTCCACTGCTTTCGCTGCCCACTCTAATATCTCTTTTGTGTTCATACATTCTCTTGTCTAGATTTCTCCCCGTTCTCCCCATATAATCTTTATGGCAATCGTTGCATGGTATTGCATAAACTCCTATGTTATGATGTTCTTTGGGTTTCCTGGCCATCATCAATTGGTTTAAGGAACTATTATATTTAAAGGCTAGATTAATACCCGCTTTTCCAAATATGTCCTTTAAACTATTTAATTTATTATTAAATGGCAATGTTATACATTTGTTGAAGTCATCAGTGCGGGAAGGCTTATTACCATAGAATGTTTTCCTAGCTGCAAAATGGGCAGACGATATGAACCAATCGACATAATACAAATTAGAAAAAATGGTCCTGATAATGACAATTTCTTGCCCTAAATAGGAAAGTTGACATATTTTGTATGCTTTTAGGAAAAGGTTAGAAATAACCGATTTTTTAACAGTATTATCGTGAAACCAAAAATAATGTATATAGGCATTCGAGTGGGTTGGTTTCCTATACACGTCAAGTTTTAATTCATGGTGATCTTTATTAATGAGGACATCTAAAAAGGGTAATCTATTATCATATTCCCATTCATATTTAAATTTGATGGAGACATGCAAATTATTCAAATTATTAAAAAAGGTATCAAAATCATATCAATAGGCCATACAGAAAATACATCGTCAGGGTACCTTAACCATATAAAGTTAGGGGGAGAAATTGTGGGAAGGAGTTCAGTCTCAAAATATTCCATGAAGAGACATGCCAATATCGGAGATAAACTATTTCCCATGCTAAGGCCAAATATTTGTCTATAAAACTCATTATTTACTCGAAACACATTGTCAGAGAGACATAATTCAACTAAATCGATAAATTTACTCGTAGAAATGGGAAGATCCAAATTAAGTCTAGGCATAATTTCCCGCAGAAGGCCCATGGTTTGGTCAAGATCTGTCTATAAAAAAATTAACGAAGGAAAGAATGTCGATCAAACAACATTGAGATCGATAGGGATTACCTCGATCACCTGATAATCACAGATACTATTGTAATCAGCACTGATAACATGGAACAGATTCAAACAATGCTTCGAGAACCTTGAAACCAAAAGAGTAATCCTAAAAATAAATCTTGAAAAAACAAAAATTATGACAAACCAAAGAGAGCAAATTAAAATGGTAGACAAATATATCCAAGGGAATCAACAATTGAAATATCACCTGGTAAAAAAAAAAAAAATCCAAAGCAGAATCATTCTAGGCTAGGAAGCATTTCAAAAGGCATGCATCATCTTCAAAATCAAACTGCCCATGTGCCTGAAGCGAAAAGTATACAACCAACAATGACCTATTAAGCAGATTAAGCAGAAACTAGGAACTTGACCAAACAAGGTCTGCTGACCGAGGTCGCGTGCTCTCACTTATTCGGATTTGTGACCTTATGACCATCAAAACTTTCAATAATTCTCGGACTAAATTAGGAGGAAATTGGCAATTATATCATTCGAAAGAGAATGTAAAACACCATCAGGGTTTCAAATTTCGTTAGAATCGGCCGAAAAGTTATGATGTTATTGCCAAATAATTGTCCGGCTAACCTTGGGAGGACTTTGAAAATTATTATATCATTCGAAAGAGAATGTGAAACAACATAAGGGTTTCAAATTCCGTTAAAATCCGCCTAATAGTTACAATGTTTTACCCCCAAAAGAAGTTACGGGCTAACCTTGGGATGACCTTGGCAATTATATCATTCGAAAGAGAATGTAAAACAACATGAGGGTTTCAAATTTCGTAAAACCAGCCGAATAGTTACAATGTTATTAGCCGATTTAAATACCATTTTACTTCCATTGAAATCGATCGTATGATTTTTGTCTCTAACATGGCAAAATATTCCACTGCTTTTGCTATCCACTCTAATATCTCTTTTGTGTTCGTACAATCTCTTGTCTAGATTTCTCCCCGTTTCTCAATGTAATTTTTTTTTTAAAACGCAGCTAAGGTTAAATTTTTATAAATTTTCTGAGCTTCGCCAATTATAATAATTTTATAAAGGAACTCTAAACTAAATTTCGCCCCCCTTTCAAAATATCACATTGCTAAAATATAGTTATAGAAAAAGATATATAAAAATAAATTTTCTGAACTTCACCATTTGTAATTCTTTGAGTTTTAAAAAATTCACAAAATTTAGATACTTATAAATATTTCTGAAATTCACAATTTTGTTTTTTGATATTATAAAAGAATTATTAGAAATATCTTTGATATAAAAACAGTCATAACCAAACTAAGATGAAATTTGTTTTCAAATACTAAAAAAAGCCCCTTCTTAAATTATAGAGTTAGTAATGTCTATATCCTTATGTAATCTAATGCAGGATCTATACTCTTGGTTTCTGTGCTTTTTGATATCTATGTATACCGTCTCTATATCTCGATTCTTCACTGCTCTGATCCCTGGTGTTTCCATTAAATAAAATGCTCTCTGATAGTCTATAAATATAAAATATAGAGGGATATTGTACTCTAAAATTTTCTCAATGAACTGGTTATGAGAGTATGCAGGTGGCTAATCGGTGAAAAGCCTTTTCTGAAACCAGATGGTTCTCTGAGTTGTTGCTCCCCTAGGGGGTTTTGTAGACAGTTGTTAATATCTTGTGTTAAAAGTTTATAGACGCACGAGAGAAGACTGATTCGTTTGTATATTGTAAGCTTCGTTTGATTACTATTTTGCGTAGAAGGATTATTATGGCATTTTCATATTTTTCATCGTTGTTCGGAATCTTCCTTGTTTTTGACTTTCAGTGAAGAGGCAAAAGCAGTTTGTTCACAATGATATATCCAGAAGATTTTAACCAGGCCAAAGTATATTGTCCTGACCTGGTTGGTGCTTTGTGGTATGGCATAAGGAGTTTCTTACCTGTCGAAAAATAACCCTTAGAGACGGCGGATCACATCATTGTGTTGCGAAAGTGTTGAAGAGGATCTGAAAAAGTGGGAACATCCAAGCTTGACATCATTCCTGACGACCTTAAGTCAGTGCCCAATTTAATGATATATCTCTGCATCGCATCAGCCATCCGGATCAAAAGAAAAACGTAGTCCAGCTGCATCATGAATGGGCAGAGAGTGGCCAGTTTAATAAATCCGTCAGAACAGTCTGTAGATGGCTGTTTGCAAAAGATCTTATGTTATGTAAATCCCGCCAGAAGCCGCTGATCATCCTTCAGCAGAAGCGATGTCGACTTGCTTGAGAAAGCGCTCACCGCAAATGGACTATACGTCAGTGGAGACGTGTCTTAGGATCCAAATGGGCTCATGTTCCAGTTTTTCTCGAACCCAGGCAAGGTTAGAGTCCGAAGAGAGCCAGGTAAGCAATGGAATCAAGAGTGTATAGTGCCAACAGTAATGCATGACCGTCACTTGGTAAAGGCATATCAAGTTCAAGGGTTGGTCGTCTTACCATTTGGGATGACACCATGAATTCAGACAAGTACTACGCTGTCCTGAGATTTTACCTGCTGTGCTCAGACAAAGACCTTTCAGGAAATGCCCAAATGTTATTTTTCAGAATGACAATAATCTTTCTCACAAGTCTGCATCCAGCATACAATGGTTCTGGGACAACCATATCATAGTGCTGGCCACCCTAGCTTCTAGATATTAAATCACTTATGTTGAGCATGCAGAGAATGAATACTCGATATGATTCTTGATGGCAACGGAGGCAGATGTCTATGTTCGTAAAGCAAGAGTCGATATTTACATAGGTTTAATTGTGCGCAGTGATCGCACCGAATCTTTGCAAATGCAACCCATGAGGCTGTGTAATGAATGTCTCTTCTGGTTGGATATCTGGCGTAATGACTTTGTGGTGTAAGCTGTGTGATGTACATATGTGTTGTTTTGTAGCTAATGGTTGATTAATTAGGGAAGGTGGGAGTCCTTAGAGTATCTTTGTATAGTATGTTTTGGGGGATTTGTTTATTTTTTTTGAATAATTACAAGAATCTTTCATATAATAGCGTGGGTATCTTTAGTTTCGCAGAGTAAATAGAAATTATCAATCTTTTCTCTTACTATGGCGCAGGAATCGAAGGATGCGATCATTCCCATGTTATAAGTATTTGGGGGGTTTGGGGGCCGAATACAAAGAACTTAAAAAAATAAAAGCTAAGGAAATTAAAAAAGTAAAAGCTAAACATTATTTAGTAAATCAAAACTTTACAATGTCTTTGTAAATTTGAGCAACTAAGTCTTTTCCTTTATTTCGTTGCCTCCATAAAAACTCGCACATATAGGAGCCGATCAGAGAAAAAGCCGTTTCACATTCTTTTTTATTCCCCATTTTTGCTTTGGCCCAAAGCGACTCTATTTGGTTTGTGTGGGTACCTGTTTCTTGATCTTTAAAGTTCAGCGAGTGGCTAACAGTCAAATGTTTATATACCCCATATCTAGCAGAATTTATTATATATAATAATAATGTTTCTGCCGATCTATCAGGAACTGCATGCACGAAACACTCGCACGTTTCCCTGAAAATCCCTCTGGAACCTCACTGCACTGGTAAAACCCTCAAGACATTGTTCTTTCCCTAACAAGTTCGTAAGTTGTCATTTTTTAAGGGTGAAACTAATTCTTATGCTTCTAAAAAAAATAGAGGATATAATAACACTAAAGATGTCTCAGACTAATCAATCGAGTAACCGGCCGTTCATCCATCTGGCCGAGAAGACGAAATCGCACCATAATAAGAAAAAATATATCAAATTATGTTTCACATAAGTAAGGAGGTTTTACGAGGACGACTTTTTTCAGATTGTGAGAGGTTCATTGAAGCCGCTAAGGGTTTGCCCGTGGCGATGCGACGATGCGAGGGGTTTGTTACACGCAGTTTGTGAGCTTCAAGGGGTTAATAGATAATTTTGAAGGTTAGACGGTCATTAGGTTATGGTGCAGCCAGCGCTCGAGAATTGTATTCTAGTGTTTTGGACTGAGAGCTGCTTGGTTGTTTGTCTCGGCGAGCTGTTTCCGAGGGGTAATGTATGGAGGATTTCGGACTCTGAAGTGTGGAGGAGGCGTGGAAATCTGGTGGGTGTTGTTGGACAAAGGGATGTATATTGGTGGGCTGTGAGGGTGTGTTGGTTTCTGAGGAAAGGGCGGCTGGGTGAAGAGCTGTTAGGGTTGATTGGTGACTAAAGCAAGAGCAAATAGAGCTGTTTGTGGAGAAAACGAAATGAGTCTCATGTGGGTAATGTTTGTACCGACAACTATCACAATGTGTAGTATAGTGAAACAATATTTGCATCTTTCATAATGAATTTTGGTTTTGATACGTTTACAAGGCAGTCTTTAGGAGCGAAATGATCAGTGTGGACTCGGATTTAGTTCAATATCCCCGGATTTTAGTGTGCTGGGCGATGAAGCGGGCTTTCGCTTCTTCCTTTGAATTGTATGTATAGGAAAACGGTTAAATTGTCCTTATTTTTTATTTTTTCCTTGTATCTGTTTTAAAAATAAGTAGACCTGCATCGTTAGATTATGCAGCAGGTTTATTTTGTAAACAAAGTAATTAGTAGTTAGTTCAACAAAATACTTTGCTATTGTTCATACTTTTTATGTACAAGCTAAATTTCGTCTTTCTTTACCAAAAGATTCTCTTATCATTTATTAGATTATTAATATCTGAATAGAATTCATCGACTCGTCATCAACTCATCATCTTAATAGAATTCATCGCTTCCTCATCGAATCATCATCAATTCATAGATTCATCATGATGTCTTTCTCGTTCTCGGTTCGTGATTTGAATTTGCTAATTAGTTTTTGGTGTTCATTTCCTGTGGATCAGTTGTTACGTTCTTTTCCATGTTGTATGCAGTGATTCTTTGGCTTGCAATGTTATTTTGATTCTATCTATGTTCTGTGATCTTATTTCTTCCAAAGAGAAGAGTAAATTAAAAAGATAATCTTAAACTAAACATAAAAAGTGCTTGAAAAGTCTTAGCATCTTAAGCAATCCTGCAATATATAATAGAATGCATACAAATAGGCTTTCAAATACTAAAAGTCCCATATAAAAGAATAAAATGGGTAGGTCACGAAAGTTCTAAAACTCAGCGTGAATAAAGTAACAACTAATTTCAAAGGATGCACAGTGGGGAAAAAATTTAAATCATATTTGATTAAACATAAAGGAATTAGGTGGAGCTAAATAATTAAAATATGTATCTATAGCTGAGGAATCATTTTTAGGAAAGACGTTCATCATTAGCGAATCAACACCGGGAGTAGAGAGAACAACCGAGACAGGTGAACACAAAAGCGCACGCGCAACAACCCTTCAGTGAGATGTGATCAGGAGATCAATGGTAAAAAACCGCCCAATAAAATTAGTGCCCTCAAAAGTGTGATACTATTTTCAACTGCCTTTCTTAACCACCTCATTAGACTTTATAATTGCATTTATAACACAGACTAGCTCTTTTCCATTGAAATGATGTCTAAATAGGATAGCTTCTCGCACTTGACGACCTAACCACGGCCCAACTTTTATCTTGGTAATATTTTTTTTCTGTCGTCTTCAACTCGGTTATCGCAGGACGATAATACCACTGTGCACCATTGACTTGTTATTTTTTACTTCTCTGTCTTCTTCCTTTACTGTCTAGAATATTTGCTCTCCCATCTGACAACCTCACCACAGCAAAAACTTGTCTCTTTAATTTTCTGCTAACTTTAAATCATCGTCAATATTTACTCCTGCGAGGTAACATCTACTCCATCATTGAAAAATTGGTAACTCAAATTATTTATTTTATCATTTTCGAGCAGTTGTAGTTATTATCGTCTTAACCTTGGAATTTATTTGGTCTGTTAGTAAAACTATTACGTTTTATTTTCTGAAATCTTTGAAGTTTAATTCTACTTAAATTGCTCTTTTATCGACTCTTATAAGATTTATTTATACACTTCTATAAATGTGCACGGATACACTTGAGTCTTCGCTTCACCCATGAGAGAGCAAATCGATGATAACTTGTAATGCAACGAATGGTTCTCCCATCAGCTCCCACTACCATAATTGGAATACATATATCAAATAAACCTCAATTCATAATTATCTCGTACTGCAGCTATTTATATGACTTATAAAGCTAATAGTGTAAAATATCTTGACTCTTATTATCAAAGAACCTCAGAGAAGGAAGTACAATTTATTTGTCAGGAATAAGATGCCACCTTCAGACAAATATTGTTCCATTACCTACAGACACTTCAACTGCCCGTTCCTTGGCGGAAAGTATAACCAAAGATGGCAGATAAGCTGTAGAAAGCCATAAAATATGTATATAGAGCCAATTTTATTTGGAAATTGTTAATTTTCCCAAACTACTTCTCCATTGTTTTTAAGTCATTTTGGTTTGGTAAATTTTACGTTAACTGCAGCATGCTACCATGCTCTGAATGTACTAAGGTTGTGAAGAAGATACATCGGTCACCATTCATAAAATACTGTAAATAAATAAATCCTCTTAGTTCAGTTATTAGGGTAGAGAAGTTAATTACACCAGTTTCAAATTTCCGTTTGTCATTTTCTTCACTCATGTTTACTTGAGAAGAGGCCACAATTAGCTAAATGGATTTAATTCCTTCTTCCTACAGTAGAAATATTTCTACCAAATATTATTATAATACTAGTCAAACTAGATTTTATATAGTTCAACTTGGCAAAAAGGTTTAGGGGTTTTCGTATCAATGCCTAGATAATTGTGTCACCCGTTACTTTTCAATGGTGGGTGAAGCCTCCCAACGAGATAATGAAATTGAAATTAAGATCAGAATGTCAAAAGCTGGCAAACTCAATTGCACTAGGGTCCGGTTTTGTTGAGGATAAAGGCATAAGTAGAACGGTAGTACTGCGTTTTGGTAGCCTACTATTGTAGTTTTTCTTTGTTAAAGTTGAGAAAGATTTATAGCTGGATGAAGCTTTTAATTATCTCATTCGCTCCATGAATCAAATCACCTTACGTGAATGAAAAATTCACCTTGTATGTTTATTGAGTTTCTTATAAATTTAATCTTATTTTAACCCATTTTTTTAAAACACCATGTAAAATTGGGGGCTCGCAGGGACCAATTTAGAAATAATACCTTACACTGATTTTGTACTTTCAGGTCAAAGAATAAGCTCTAAGTATAAGTATGAAGACAGATTCTCCCGGAATCATCGGGGAGGTCATCTTATTAAATCTATATATTGCTTTGATAAAATACATGAATTGTTTTTAATTTTAGTTATATAAACTTAGTACAAATTTTTAGAAATGATTTTTCAAAGTTAAATTTTGATATAATCACATTAAATTCATCGTTCGATTTAATTTATTTTAACATTTAGGATTTTAATTAAGTTATTCTTTTAGTCATATTTGGATATATTAATTATTCTGGTTTTATTATTTCCTCTAGTTTCGTTTAACACTTTATTTTTGTAACACTTTGTTATTATTATTTAACAAACTGTAGTGATATTTTCATTTTCGTAGTTCACTTATTATTAGGGCAATTAATTATTAACTGACTAATGTCAATTATTAACTTTTCGCGTTTTAGATTAATTATAATGCTTTGTTTTAATCTATTCACTGATTTATTATTCTCTATATTTTTTTAGTGTTAGCACTTTTTAATTATTATTTTCTCGATTCATTCACTTTTCGCACTTTCTAGTTACTTTAATTTGTTTACTTATTTATTTATTCACTTCTCGCTATCACTTTTTACACTTATTCAATTTTTGAAGTCTTTTGGCCAGTTTCTATCTTCTTAGAGGTAGACATATTGACGGTGTGTACGCACGAGTCTGGGATGTACATCGCACGCTCCATCAATAGTCCACATATTTCCTTGGGGAACCATGGTCCTTCCTATGTCCATATGTATTCGCCCCGTTGATGCCGTCAAGCAGTTTCTCATCCTTCCCCTTAAGGGGTCTAGAGAATATTCTTCTTCCGAATCACGTTGCTCGAGTATGAAATTGTCTGGTGAGGGCATCTTAGCAGACCTACCCTTACCCTTTCTTCCTTTGCTACGACCAGACATTATCCGTTTTCTGTAGAAGATTGGAGTCCGCAAGGTCCTTTAAAGTATCAAGTTCAATTGCCGTATGGTGACCTCGGATTATTTTAGTCAGTTCTAAATCGCCCGAAAGTAATATTTTGAACCAACGCTGAGATTTATGTTTATTCAACACAATCCCATACACATCTATATATTTTTTACTACTTGTAGGGGAATCGTCACTCCCCCGTTCTCTCTCAGTGGAGACACGGGGCGATAACCGCGAAGACATCCGGCCCGGCACCGAGGGTCAAACTGGTAACCACAGCCCCTCGTCACTCGTCGTTATGAAAAGCCGAACGGGTTTAAAATGCAAGATCTCCCCTACGAGAATATATTCAATTTCACCTCAAGTAAGAAATTGAAGACGCGTTTCTCTCAAGCTCGAAGGCCAGCTGGAGCAGAGTTGAGACTTGATGAGAAAAACCGTTGGAGTAACAACCCTCCTGCGGCCCGTCCACAAGCCCCCCCCTCCTCCTCCTATCCCAGTGGGGTGACGAGGTATAAATAACAAAGACTTGGGAAAAACGAGGCAGAATACGTGAGTCTCCAGGCTACGAACTCCCCAGATTGAGGCTGGGCTACCAAGACTGGACAGGTAGAATACGTGAGTCGCCAGGCTACGAAGTCCCCGGGATGAGGCCAGGCTACGACGACTGGATAGGTAGAATACGTGAGTTGCCAGACTACGAAGTCCCCTGCAAGAGAGGCAGGGCTACCAAGGGGGCTAAGAAGCAGCTCATCCTCTAGCTAGTCCCTGGTTATCAAACCGAACGTTAAGTTAACTTGTTCAAGTTCAACTTATTCTCGTCAGAGAAACCCCCCTTCTCTATCCTCGCCCTTGAAGAAGACCCCCCGAGTACAGTCCTCGCCCATGAGGAGTTACGTAGTGAAGGAGAAAAAGTTCCCCCTCGAGTCCGTTACCCGGTTGTCACACCGAACTCTAAGTTAACTTGGTTTAAGAACCAAGTTCAACTTACTCTCGCCAGAGAGACCCCGCCTACCCAGGTGCATCCTAAAGCACCATGATTGTTCTCGCCCTTGAAGACCCCCTCCCCATTAAATACCGTGTGGACCCCCATCTGTTACACTCGCCAAAGTACCTTGAGATCTCGACCACCTCCAACAATCTGGTCGAAGCACGCGTCAAAGTACCTACCAGATTCCTGTGGTATCTGGGGCTCATTGAGTTCAAGGTCAAATTCAAACTCGCTGCCAGAGCAATCAAGGTATTTAAACTCCAGTAGATACAATTAGCCTATTTCTTGTATATTGGAGTGAGTATCGAATTTAGCAAATATTAGAGGGTCAAGTTAATTGAAGTAATTATTGTGTATTTTAAAATTCATAGTATTTCTGTGGGTCATGTTTTGTTTTTGTGTAGTAAATTGTTAAATTTAAAATATAAGTTTATTTTGGGAATTCCTGTGCGTTTCTCTATATCCTTACGTGTTTGAAGCAGCTCTTCTTTAAAACAACAAAATTAGCACTCTAAGAACAAAGACTACTTCATCAAAGAAGTATATCATGACCACAAGGTATACCACGACAAAAGTGGTGTCAGGTGTGGAGTGATCAAAAGGGGCATTCTGCTACACTACTCATATGGCACTATTCCCTTTCTTGCTTTCATAAAGCATCATATGTTCTACAGTATGTAGGTTTCGATTGCCACTATCAATATAAAGGGCTCAACAATGCAGAATATAAAAACCAATGGGATTTATTAATCTGTATATTGCTTGCATCAAATTTGGAATAACTTAAACAACTCTAAGAAGCATATTTTTAGGTTTCTAAAAAGCCAAATTAATTTTTTAACATCGTAATACTAGATGGGTTGTGTTTGGTATCTAAGCTATGAGAGGTATGATTATGGATCTATCTCACTAGATGATTGTTAAATGTATGTTTAGATGTGCATGCGGCAGTGAGTGAGGAAGAATAAAAGTCAAAGGCTGTTGGATCAGCGAGAGAGGAAAGAGTATGTGAGAGTGTTGGGAATTAGGAGAAAGAAAATAAGTGTAATTATAATGATAGGGCAAATATGGAACAAAATTAAGGAAGGGATAGTGAGTAGTGCATAGGAAAGTGAAATTAGACCAAGTTTTGAATAGGTAGCTTTGGAGTTTGGAATGAGGTTAGAAAGAAAAGAAACCGACGATAAAATTGAAGCGTAAACAATAAAAAGAACAGTAAGGGACTGGAGGGCTGAGCAGGAGAAGCACTTCAGACGTGCAATAGTACAGATGAGCATGTCAGAGAGTTCTCACGAATGCATACGAGTAGGGGAACAATACAGTGGAACGAATGATTAATTAGAGCATGCAAACAGCAAATGAAGTAATTGGAAGGTATGTGAATGAGTATCTGGAGTGGAATAGGAAATTATTTTGCAAAGATAAGATAAAGGTGAAAAACCGAGAGAAAAATGGATGGAAGAACTTTAAGAATAAAAATGAAAGGGTAGTTAAGAGCCATAAAGAGATAAGTAAAGGTTAAGATTAATTTAATAAGATTTATGATATAAATATGCACCCCCCCGCCGATTTCAAAGAAGATTAGAGTACAAAACACGCTTTGATATGAATACGATTGGCCTAAATTCAATAATTATCGCTGAGGGAGGTCACAAATATGAGGTTAGCTGGAATTGATATACGAGTAGCAGCCGATTTGATAAAAATAGCGGGTGGGGGGTGCTTTGTGTTATGGAATGGATCCAGTGGTATTGTGGTAGGACTGTGAAACTGGAACTGTGTGCAGTGAGAATAAATGTTATCTGATAGCACCACTGTATAATGGTTAAAGGAAAAAAAATGAATGCAAGGATTATAGGGAAACAATTATATGTTTCAAACAAATGGTATGTAAAATTCGGATTAAGAAAGAAGATTAACAGGGGTAATGAAGCATAGGAGATAAAGGAGGTGGGTATAAAACCAATAAGGTGTGTGTAGCTTTTGTGTATGCTTTGAGGCAGCTGGATGGTAAAAAAGTATAAGAAAAAAGATGAGAAGTGTAATGGCCGTAGCCCCCTCGCCCTAGTGGAGCAGGAATGGAGATTATACCCGGTCGACTGCTCCAGGCTCCTTTACGCTCTCCTCCCCTCGGCCTCACCTCGGTCCTATGAATGTATGGAGAATGTGGTAAACTGCTAGATGTTGTGAAAATATTTTATGTTGAATCTAAGGCTTGCCTTCGGGCGAAAAAGAGCTGAATTGAGTAATTTGGTATAGCTTATGTGTGAAGCAAGGGTGTGTTATGTTGCAATGGATAATATTGTTATGGTTATAGTGCGGAGATAATTCTGCATGGGAGTAAGTGAGGCAGGTGTGGTAGTTTCTTTCTCTGTTGATATAGGTTTATGAACTGGTGCTAGTGGCTGAGAGAGTAATGTGAAAATCTTAATTGAGGTCTTTGGTAAGGTACGTGGAAGGAGAGGGCTTAATTATATTCACAAAAGTTTAAAGCGATGGGATGGAGAGGGGTGGAGGTATGAAAGTAGAAATTGCAATGTAAGCATTGACTCTATGAAGCTTAACGTTTCTAGGATGCATCATGGATTATATTGGCAAGATTAGCAGACTTAGGAACTATTGTGAATGACGGGAATTTTTCAAGGGCAAGTGATGTGTGAACGCATATGGAGTGTTTTCAGTGAGAAATGTGCAGAAAAGTTGTATTTTTAAACCTTAAGGTCTCGCCATGCTGGTAACCAAACAAGGACCTCGCGGTCTCAATACGCAATTAGAGGTTTAGCCTAGTCTTAAGAAGGTGCAAAAACACATTTACGTGCAAATAAACAAATATGTGTACACAAAAATTATAAAAACAAATGAAAATGTGAAACTAAACTCAATCACTTTGAAGAACACAACCCTTTCTAAGATCCGGGCATACGTCATCTAAATAACGACACTTGAATAAAAAATTACTCAAGATATTTTGCAGACAGCAGCTCCCTTTCAAGAACCCCAAGTCCTCACAACCCGGCACGCTGGAATAATCTCCAAGGATCAGGGGCAGAGGGTCGCGTTTCCTGTGACCTAACAACAGGAGATGTACCGTATGCGCAGCTTCAGTAGAATGGGACATTCAATTAAAAGGAGACGTATATCATTGGTACCAATTGGTGTTACAGATGGGTTCCAGGCAGTGTTTTCTTTGATGGGTCTGCACCCTGCAGGTAATTAAGCTTAAACCAACTTTAGTGTATTAAAGTGAGCCTATGATATGACTAAAGGAAAGCTCTATAATGAAAGCAGTGCGAATCGACACTTTGTAGTTGAAAAGGATAGAAATTGTGAGTAGCTAATGTGTAAGAGTTATATATGTTTTTTTATAAAGAGGGTGGATGAGGTTATGAATCATAAAATTCTGAGGTGGTAGGGACATGTAGAAAGAATGGATAAAAGACTTGTAAAGAGAATATATGAGAGGGAATGTGCTGGCATGTAAATGATTGGAAGACCACGTTAGAGATAGATTGGTTTATTAGTGTTACAGGAAGGAGGGGGGCAGATAGAGAAGTGGATGATATTGTGTGTAATATGTGTACATGAAACGCCTGTTATGAGAGGTTTATTTTATGGATAAAAGGATGGATGACTTTGTGCTTACATGGCTTGAAACAGGTGAGGGGTTACTTTATGTGAGGTTGTTGGGAGCTGATCCCATTACGTGAGGAAGTGGAACATTATCGAATGATGTTGAAGCGAGTTGAAGAGGAGGAATTATTGGATTGTCAGAGAAAATCTCTGGACTGGTAAAGGTGGAAAGTTTAAAGGAAGAGATTGAAAAATGCGTCCTTTGGGAAACATTAAGATCGAATGAGAAAATGATTAGCATCTTTTGTATCATACATGTATCTAAAGGGAAAATGCAATAGCGAAAACTTTAGATGTTTGCGGACTATTTTTTTTTTTAATAAATATTAATCCAACTTTCATTTTATGAATCTGCTAACAGATATGTAAAACCTGTCTAGATTTTAAAACATCATATGCTATCATTATACTAAAACGGAGTTTTCTTCAAAGCTCCATAAAAACAAACATTAAAAATTCAAAACAAATAGCGAATATTAAATGCTTCCCATCACTACGCGTTATTCAAGCTTTATTCTCCCATATTTCATTTATGATGTTGCTCCATTTTCTTTGCAGAATAAACACAGTTTCAAATAACGTATTTGTTATGATCTCTCTTCAAGTGACGGCCTTTGAGCATAATAGAAAATGTTTTGCTGTATTCAAAACAACGTTAGCAGCAATAATTCCGTATTTGAATAATTTTAATTGCAAGTAAATATACCCCCCTCCAAAATTAGGTTATTCCATTTTAATGATTTTCATTTCCAGGATTTGTGTCAATTTCTATGACTAATATATATAATACGAGTACACTTTAGTCGTCAAAATTAACGATGAAGTTTAGAGTTTTCTTCAAAACAGTACAAAAAAGCGTAATAAATGTCATTATATTGTATTAAACCTTACCGAGTTGCCGTGCCTACAAAGACGGCTACTATAGAGTGCCATTCATTTGTTTCTCGTATGGTGTAATAATTGTCCATCTCTCAAACCGCTACACCCTCTCACTCGACCGTCCATTAATTTTTCTCTCTGTCCCTCGACTCAAATTTTCACAACAGAGGTAAAAAACGATTTTTAAAACAATGGAAAGGCTAAAGCAAGTACCTTTAATTTATTGACTAAAGTTTTCGAAAAATCTTCGAGTTATCCAAAATGAGAGAAAAACTATGATAAAGAGAACCAAAGCGTTGCTACCATTCAATTACAAATAAATTATATACATATTTAAAATAAAAAAAATTAGACCTGCACTGACGCAACTATGATTTTTTAAAAAAAGTTTAAAGTTTTTTTCCACACTTTGTTCGGTCTATTCAATCGTAGCAGAGATAGTGGAAGATTAAACAAGGCCAACAGACCTAAGTCGCGTGCTCTCACTTATTCTGACTTGAGACCTTATGACCATATGACATTACGGACTTCCAAACTTTCAATAATTCCCGGACTAACCTTAGGAGACTTTGGAAATTGAATCATTCGAAAGAGAATGTAAAACAACATAAGGGTTTCAAATTTTGTTAGAATCAGCCAAATAGTTACGATGTTATTGTCAAAATACTCATTGACAAGGAAAATGGGTACCCTCCAACCGACCAACGACCTACGGACGGACATTTTAACTTATAGAGTCGCGTCCACGCGACTAAAAAAGTTGCAAAAGTTGACACGAGAGAGGACCAGGTTTTCTTGGGGCTTGGAGTCGGAGGGTGTGTAGCTCCTACAAATTTCATTTTCAGCAAGGCCATTACTTCTGTTTCACCATACACACGTTGCAGTCAAAATAACAATCCTTTGCCTCCCAACACTGATTTGGCCACGTTTGGGAGCCATTCGTCATCCAAGGAAAACAAGAGAGGTGATAGATTGGTCTATTTGATCCCGGCGTAGCCGATTCATTGTCGAGGAGGCAAGCCATTGTTTTTTGAACCGCGCCTCTACCCCAAAAACTTGACGGGTGAAGTCGGGGAAAAAGACCTGTAATATAATCATTAATAAAGCAACTCCGCAGACACGCTGATATGAGTTAAAAAAATTATATTGCGAAATTTAACTTCGATAACTCTGGATCCTTCAAGAAAAGTTTTTTCTTATCTATAATTTATTACTATTGCGGCGATTTCGTCATAACGGGTGGCCCAAATGTTACTTCACATTATAAAAAATTAATAACACAAAAACTCTTTAAGTTATAAATATGGATAATATATAAAATGAAAGAGAGCATCTTAAATTTTCATTATTTAAATATAATATCCTTCAAATGTCTTCCATTGTTGTTAAAACAAAGGTGGATTTTTTGCACCATATTTTCCATGACATTTTCCAAAACATCAGGAGTGATTTTGTCGATTTCTTCATTGATGTTTTGTTTCAATTCTTGAAGATTATTAGGTTTATTTACGTATACCTTTTCTTTAAGGTATTCCCAAAGGAAAAAATCTGGAGAGGTAAAATCACGTGATCGTGGTGGCCAAGAAACGTCACCTAAACGTGAAATTAACCGACCAAGGAAGGCTGCTCTTAGTGTTGCCATAGTTTCTCTTGCTGTGTGTGGTGTCACTCCATATTGTTGAAACAACATATCTTGCACATCCAAATTTTTCAGTTCTGTTAATAAATAATCTTGTATCATTTCTCTGTAAGTGTCCCCTGTTACTGTCACTGTTCTTCCGTCAGCATCCTCGAAGAGGTAGGGACCAATGATTCTCGTACTGGTTATGCCGCACCAGACCGTAACTTTCTGTGCATGAAGAGATGCTCTTGAATTATAATGGGCTTTTTAGCACACCAGAATCTGCAATTTTGTTTATTAACGTATCTATTAATGTGAAAATGAGCTTCATCGGACATGATTAGGTGTGAGGTAAAAGTCGGATCATTTGTTAGTCCAAAAAATGCGCGTACAAAGTTTATTCTTTTTTGATGATTTGCAATATTTAATTGTTGAGATATTTGAATTTTGTATAGATGAAGTTTCAATTCTTTTGTTGGGATGCGTTACAATGATTTTCGAGAAATTCCTAGTTGACTGGAACGTATCCAAGTTAACGTTTGTGGCTGTTGTTGAACACTGGTTAACACACGCTGAATGACACCTTCATTTCGCACAGATCTCGGCCTACCAGAGCGTTCTTTATCACCTGTAGACCCGGATTCTCTGACCTTGATACCATTGCAAGAATGCAATGCCTCGAGGGACTGTTTCATTAATTAAATGCTGTTCTAAAATCCCTCTGCACAATAACAATTGATCAATTATGTTTTAAATAAGTAGTCACACTACTTGATCGCTGTTCTTTGCTGTATCTTGCCATTCTGGGTTAATAATTAGTCGGGTATTATTGTGTATTATTTTATTTATATACGTATTATAAATACACAATAAAAATGTGAAGTAACTTTGTACTACAATAAAACCCTAGAGATCTTCCATTTTATATATCACCCATTTTTATAACTTAATTATTAACTTTTGTGTTATTAATGTTTTAAAATGTGCAGTAACCTTTGGGCCACCCGTTAGAATTATGACATCAGTTTTGGCTGCGTACAATCACTAATGATTATATACATCTGTGTTTGGTTTTATGGCTGAGGTATTTGCATTCCTGAGACAAGCCATGAAAGAGTTCAGTGCGTTTAAATGTTCCAAAGTCCCATGTACACACACACACACACACACACACACACACATATATATATATATATATATATATATATATATATATATATATATATATATATATATATATATATATATATATATATATATATCTATATATATATATATATATATATATATATATATATATATATATATATATATATATATATATATATATCTATATATATATATATATATATATATATATATATATATATATATATATATATATATATATAATAATAAAAAACACTATTTTGGAGCATAAAGTTGAATAAAACGGGACTAGTTTCGATATGTAGTTTCCAATATCATCTTCAGCCGTAAACTAGGATAAATTGACATTAATCTGGAGGTGTTAGCTTAAGGTGATTTACAATATCCTTTAAAATGAGGTTCGATACATAGGGACTGCATTGATGCTGCCCTTCTGACAGATTGAAATTTGAAATTTCTTTGATTAATGAGGATTCAATAATTTTTCTTTTATTAAAATCGTCACAATGGTAAATTATTGGGGCACTATGGAAATTTATTGTATGATTGGTGTTTTTCCCATGGTTAAAAATACTAGAAGCATCGCTTGTTCTACGAATATCTCCCGTATGTTCATATTTACGTTTATTTAATGACCTTCCGGTCTCTCTCTACATAGAAGGAGGGGCAATTTGGAGCCCTACGCTAAGCGATTCTGGCTTAGTGGAACGGAAAGATTTAATGATAGTTAAGGGATATTTGAAGGTGGTCAAGTTATGAAGGTGATCTCATCTTGTAACATGAAAAAAAGTGTATATAGGAATTAGAATTAGTAGGTTTACGGTATACAGTAAAAGACGATTTATCATTAATTCTTAAAACTTTTACGTCAAGAAAAGGTAAGTAATTGTCATTTTCCCATTAAACCTTGAATTTTATAATGGGATGGAGGTTGTTAAGCTTTGTCAGAAAATTATCAAAGGAGTCTATTTAGTTTAATGGCCATGTGCAAATCACATCATCTACATACCTATACCAAACCTAAATTTATTGGGTTTAATAGTTGTTAGTAGAGAACTTTCAAAGTGTTCCATGAACTGGATACAAAGAATGAGGGATAACGGGTTGCCCATACTATGACCATATTTTTGTCGGAAAAATCCCATGTCACTGTTTAATACATTATCCGTAATATACAGCTTAACTAGTTTGACAGACTTTAGGGGGGTAATGCAAGGTTTAATTTGGGGTTATCTAATACGTTTACTAACACTTGAAGAGCTTCATCAATAGGGACATTGGTAAAAAGGCTATCTACATCGGGAACCTTATCCGATAATGATAACGTAAATTATTTAGAAATTCCTAGGAGCCTAAAGGTTTCCCTTAAATTACTCAGTTCAAACAAATATATTGTAATTTCAAAATCAAATAAAACCAATCAGATTACGTACCGTGTCTGGTTCAAGGACGGCATTCTAATCTATAGATACTCACAGAGCTCTCTAAATTACCCTGAGACATTAGAATTTTTGCCTACTCTCGTTCTCATTATTCATGGCATCTCTTCAACTGAATTCAAGATTACTTTTGCTGGGTGCCATAGATGCTTTCAGGTCAGACTAAGCAACCGGGCCGGCGTTTTACTCTTCCCAACACTAACCCTGGACTCATGGCAGTGATCAAGTCACCGCTTCAGGATGCATGATAGAGAAGATAGGGACGGCGCCAAGGAATTTAAAGTTGTGTCGAGTGATCCCCTATTATTCAGGTATGCGTAGCCACCAATTTGTATTTACATGAATTTTTGAGGGGTTGAAGTGGGTTACCCGCATGCTATTTTATTTTTTAAATTTATTGATTACGGGTTTAAGTTCCTGAGAAAAGCCATTGAAGTGCCACTTTTTTATCTTTGAATCTTGTTGTTATTGTTTGTCATTGATCTTGTTGATATTGGTATTCTCGTTGTGTTCTTTTAATCTGTTAGCCTGAAAACATGTTTTCCCTTTTACTTATGGGGCTATGCCCTCGATACTGAATGGTAAATGGGTTGGGGGGAAAAAATCTCATTTTCAGCATCCTTATTCAGGAAGTAGATCTCGTGCCCTCCGGGAACGAATCACTTTATAAGTTTTGTAAATTATTTTGAATGAAAGTGTTTTATCTCGCGATTTTGAGATGTAGTGTTTTATTTATTTTATTCCTCCTACCTTCTCATAAATTCATATTCAGATTGGCTTACTGCACATCCATATAATTACTTCTGTCCCCAGCTGATTTGTTTCGACTCCTATGATTATAACAATTATTTTTATTTTTTATATAATTCTTAATTTTTGCTAATATTTCAACATCTTAAATTTTATTGTTTTGTGTTAGCATATTTGAATTGTTTTTCTCCGAAATGAGTTACATTTATAAGGTTAACAATGTTGCTGAACGAAACATGCCGTTAAATGCTTAGCATATTTATCCTTGATTTAATATTCTTATAATAGTTAGGATTCTCAATGAATAATAACTCGTATATATGTAATGCAGTATGAGGGAGGCAAAACATTGCTATTTGGGCCGCATTTTCTAGGTGTGTTATTGCAGTATTCGGAATCAAGTAAAAGTCGTTCCCCAGCGTGTGGCCAGGAGAAAAAAATGGCCCGACCAGAGAGCTGCTTATAGTTCATGTGCCGCTGGTATACTAGCAACGACCAGTTAGCTATCTTTTACAATGAGACTGTGTCGTAGAAGAGGGTCAAGTTAACCCTTTCTGAGTCTCGATATTTATAATATAAGCAAAGTGCAAATTAACTGAATGTTGGAGGTTCTGGGGTAACAGAAAAACGGGTGCAAAAATAACATTACTAATATGCAAATTAATATATATTATTTTACAAGGTTAAAAGGAGTTTTAAAATGAGCTATATACACGTTAGACAGACACGAGTCTCAGCGGCTAAAGGAGGGGGGGCGATTTGGTGGGGAAGATCACCGTACAAACAAACGAACAATATTGACCGAGGGTGGTTCGAATGACCTTGAGCGTATACGAAGCCGACGATGAAGGCTTACACTGGTGGCGGGTGGGGGGCAGATATAGCACTTGCACAGTAAATATGCGCGTTGCTGTTTCATAGAAGATTTGGTCCGAGGGAGTAATCCTCGCCTTGGCGCAAAGTTCAAATAATATTCTCTTGACAATGACTATTATGGGATGAACTTAGATCTTGCTTTGGAATAAAGCACGAATCGAGACTGAGCGCGTTGCGTTTGAAGAGCGGGTGAAAACAAGTCGAGGTAGACTCACATTGAATTAACGAGAATATCACGAGCTTGAGGGAGTTTAGCCAGAATTTTGCAGAGTCCAATGGGACGCAAACAGCGGGTACCGACGGGGGGAAGGGGGGCAGATGATACTGAAGGGGGGGGGGCAAAGGATACTGACGGGGCAAGGCGGGCGGCGGATACTGACTTCCAACTCTGGAGCCAGGGGATTTATAGTGGGGTCAAATGGGATTTCCTCCCCTCCATCCGAAGGGAAGGGTTCCAGGATCCGCCGCATTGGCAGACGAGAGTGGTCTCGCCCTTTTAGCACGATCGCTGGAAGGGGAAGGTTCCTGAGTTGGCGAGGCAAAACTTTGTCCAACTTCAGATGGGACCTTTTTGGCTCTCAAACTTGTCGAATAATAAATACAAATAAACTAAATCGTTGATCTAAATAACAATATAAGTTTCTAGTGCTGGAATCCGTAATACTGACTGACCGCGCCTGGACGCGGGTTGAATAACATCGCTTTGTTATCGTTTTTGTAATAATTTCTAACGTTTTTAATCTTTTTATTTCTATAATTCGAACGCCATATTTAGTAAGAATTTCAATAAAAAAGAAAAAAAAAGCAATGCAATGAAAAACTATTATATATAATAAACATAATTTATACAACTATTGAAAGGGCGTTACTGTTTTGCTTTAACCACAATAGGATAAACTTAACAAAACCATTGATTTTTTTTGGCAGTGGCGGCGCGTTAAGCGCGAACGATGTTGTATGTTATACCCAATTTTATTTTAATGGGAATTCTGGAGTCCTATATATTCTTCTGTCGCAATAAAAGATGTTTAGGAAATTATTAAAATTCATCATTTTCAAGAGGCATGCTAAAATAAAAGGGGCCAAAATCCTTGAAAAAACCCCAGTGCGAGCGACAATTTGAGACAAAATTAGGCTTATCATTCACTTTCGTGTCTACGCATAAAGCGACCACCTTTTTCTTCCCTTTTAAAATAGGCTGACATTTCCAAATATGTCTTATTACAGTCACGAAATTGGGAAAAGAAAATTGCCTAAACAGATTCTGAAGACATAATTGGGAGGAAATCGAGGAGACACGTATCTTTTTTTCTTGCTTATCTGAACCTTGTTCAATGGATTTTTCAGTGTATTTTAAGTAGATTGTGGAAGGGGGAGGGCGCAAGTTCATTTCTATTTTTATTGAAAGTATGCAAAGCTTATACATAGTTTCGAATTAAAAGTATTCCATTTTGAGAAGGTATTTACGACTGATATGTATGGTCTATTATTGAAGGAGTGACATTTCAAAGGATCGACAATAAAGGACAAAAAATCGGAGATAAAGAGCTAAAATTTGTTTATGGTGAGAAAGTTTCTAGTCTTTTAAATACCTACCATAGCTCCGATTGTGACCTTATAAAAATTCTTTAACAATAATCACTAAATAGTTAATAAGATAGATGTCGATGAAGAACCGATGAGGGACAGCAGTCATAGATATACTCCTTAGATCAAGGAAAGGCATACTTATCTTTTTTCTTATATAAGTACCAGGCAATGGCTTGGCCACTCCTTCCTAAGTGCGGAGCTCTTGCGCTGCGCTGCTAAGATCAAAATTTAAAATCTAAACAAAAGCAACCATGGTTAAATTTTTAAAAAATTTCTGAACTTCGCCAATTATAATAATTTTAAAAAGGAACTCTAAACTAAATTTCCTCCCTTTCAAAATATCACGTTGCTGAAATATAGTTATAGAAGAAGATATATAAAAATAAATTTTCTCAACTTCACAATTTTTAATTCTTGGGGTTTTAAAAAATTCACAAAATTTCGATACTTATATTTATTTCTGAAGTTCACCATTTTGTTTTTTGATATTATAAAAGAATTATTAGAAATAACATTGATAAAAAAAAGAGCAATAACCAAACTAAGATGAAATTATTATTCAACGAGGCAATGACTTCGCTGCTCCCCCCATACGTAGGAAGCTTGCGCTTCGCTACTAAGAATAAAATTTAAAATCTAATAAAAAGCAGCTATGGTTAAATTTTTATAAATTTTCTGACTTCGCCAATTATAATAATAATTTTAAAAAGGAACTCTAAACTAAATTTCCCCCCTTTCAAAATATCACGTTGCTAAAATATAGTTATAGAAGAAGATATATAAAAATAAATTTTCTGAACTTCACTATTTGTAATTCTTTTGGTTCTAAAAAATTCACAAAATTCCGATACTTATATTTATTTCTGAACTTCACCATTTTTTTTCTATAAAAAAATTATTAGAAATAACTTTGATAAAAAACATAAGTCATAACCAAACTAAGATCAAATTATTATTCAAATAGTAAAAAAAAATCCTCTTCCTAAATTATAGAGTTAATGATGATGATGATGATGATTATTCGAAACTAGCAGTTGTTTGTCCAATGTTCGTTCTAATGAATGAGTTTACTTGAAATTCAAGAGGATAAGAAATCTTTATACCTAAGAATATGAATCCAAGAAAATAAGAAAAGGTTTTGGAAAACCTTTCCAAATATAAAAAGAAGCACACTTCCAAAGGCGTAGATGATGTTCCTTCCAAAAGTTAGACAGGATTCAAGGATAAGTTCGATGTCTGCGAGTTGCATTAAACCTTCTTGTGTCAGCCATGTAGGAATGGTTAATAATGCAGTTGCCCGCACAGACATTGTGCATAATTTCATTGTTTTTGCCAACCAGTTTGATTTGGTTTATGAACGCGCACCTGGGGATGGCAATTGTTTATTTCATAGCCCTACCAAAGCTTTGCAGCGATTTGATATTGAGGCAGATAACCTGTTGCTCAGAGCTCTTGTTCAGAACTGTTGGAATCGAAAACGGAACGTTTCTTACTCTTTCTTGATACAGACTCTGGTGACCCTGAACTGGCCTTCAAAAACTACTTGCAATCAGTTCGATCTGGGCAAAAATGGGGAGGGGAGGGGGGGTTACCACATTGAAATCCGGTTATTGACCGAACCCTATTATGCCAAAGTACAAATAAAACCATCACTTTAGCATATTGCAACAGCTTGCACTACGATGTCTTGCCATCGCATGAAATGTTATCTCACCCAAGTGTAGAAGAAGAAGATATAGTCATTGAGCCTGGATATTATGGACAGGACCATCGTGCTGAGTCTCAGAGAGTTGCTGAAGATCCCATTCCAAGGCAACCCAGAATAGTATCCAAAGATACAAGAGCTAACAGAGCGCGTCAAAAAGGGCCCCTGCAACTGCAGATGACATGAGAGAGAGGATAGAAGCTAATGCTGAAAAGATGGGAAGAGTCAGGGCTTCTGAAGACATTTATCAAAGGCAAGCCAGAAAAAAACACCAACCTATACTCTGCTAGGCAAGCCTATAATAGGCTATGCTATGCTAGGATATTATAGGCTAGACTATACTATGCAAAGCTATGATATAATGTACAAGGGTAAAATATACAATGCTAATTTAGGCTATCATATGCTAGGAAAGGATAGCATATAGTACATATGTTAGGGTAGACAATAATAAGCTCTGATTCACTAAGTTATAATAGTATAGTATAGGCTATACTTGTCTAGGATAGTTAATGCTAGGCTAGGTTATCCTATGCTAGGATAGGCATAGCTATACTAGGCTAGGTGGGGCACGAAAACTATACTAGGCTAGGCGACGCTATGGTATGTTAGGTTAGCCTATGATATACTAAGCTATGCTACATTAGGCTAGTCTTCGCTATACCAGGCTAGGATAAACGAGGCTTTCCTAGGGTAGGCTAGACTATGTTAAGCATGCTATGCAACCCTAGGCTAAGATATAATAGTCTAGTCTATGTTAGAAAATACTATGATATACTATATTAATTAGGCTAGGGTAGGGTAGGGTAGGTTAAAGTAGGCTATGATTTACTATACTAATTAGGCTAGGGTAGGGTAGGGTAGGGTAGGGTAAAGTAGGCATGATATACTATACTAGGCTATGCTAGGATACAATATACTAAGCTAGGATCCTATATATTCTAGACTTTACTAGGTTATGTTAGGCTAGGCTTTACTATGGTTTCTAGGATAAGATAGGCCATACTATACATTCTCTGCTAGGCTAAGCTAGATTAGTTTAGACTAAACTATACTATGTAAGGCTAGGCTATACTATGCTGACTACGCTAGAGTATGGTATGGTAAATTCTACTATTATAGGGAACCATAGGCTAGATTTGGTTATACTGAGCTAGGCTAGGCTAGGCTAGACTATGTTATCTGATGCTAGGCTAAGCCATACTAGTGTATGACCTATTATACTATGCTATATTATACTATGCTAGGCTAGGCAGGATTTACTATGTTAGGTAATCTAAGCTAGTCTATACTATGGTAGGCTTTATTATGCTAGATGAGGTAATACTATGGTAGGCTATCCTACGGTAATCTTGGTTTTACCAGGCTACTATTCTAGACAATACTAGGATATGCTATAAAATGTTATACTTTTCTAGACAATACTAGGCTATACAAGGATATGCTATGCTATATTATGCTATGCTATACTATACTATGTTATGCTATTATATACTATGCTATGTTATACTATGTTATAATGTGCTATTCGATAATATTCTAGACTATGCAATTAGGGTGTGAACATTTATTTGCCTTTCCAATTCCATAAATGAGGCGGGACAAAAAGTTAAGGCCCGCCATTTTAATTAAAAAAAAATATATATCATCTCACTAATTCTCTAATTTAAGAAGGGGATTTTTTTTAGTATTTGAATAATAATTTCATCTTAGTTTGGTTATGACTTATGTTTTTTTATCAAAGTTATTTCTAATAATTCTTTTATAATATCAAAAAATAAAATGGTGAAGATCAGAAATAAGTATAAGTATCGAAGTTTTGTAAATTTTTTAAAACCCAAACAATTACAGATGGTGAACTTCAGAAAATTTATTTTTATATATCTTCTTCTATAACTATATTTTTTTGCAACGTGATATTTTGAAAGGGGGGAAATTTAGTTTAGAGTTCCTTTTTAAAATTATTAGAATTGGCGAAGTTCAGAAAATTGCTAAAAATTTAACCATGGATGCTTTTTTTTTATTTTAAATTTAAATCTTAGTAGCGTAGCGCAAGTTCCCCCCATTGGGGTGAGTGGCTAAGACATTGCCTGGTTTTAATATAATTTAGTTCTTCTTTTTAATAAAGTTTCAGAAAGTTGTGTGTTTTTAGTCGTGGACAATCTACATCTCATTATGTCGGCCTACCGTAGGTCGGTCCACCTTTTGCTTTTTTTTTAATAACGTAACAATTCAGCCAATTCCAACGAAATTTGAAACCCTTATGTTGTTTTAAATTGTCTTCGAATGGTACAATTAGCATAGTCCTCCCATGTTAGCTCGGGAATTATATTTGTCGTGGTACACCACTCTATACCATAGACTACTCCTATATTATGTGGGGGGTGACTTAATCACCTACTGAATTGCGAATCGTTGAAGGACTGTTCGCAGGGATTAACAAACGACTAGGAGGTCAAACTTGAGGTGTTGGGTTTCAAATACTTAATAATCGGACAGATTGCATAAATGGTTGGCGGGATTTACTTGAATACGCAGAGAGTATCGTTCAACAAAATATAATAATTATTTACCAAGATCAAAATAAGAATAACATTAGGCAAAAGAGAATTATTTAAATTAAAATAGTCTCTTGATAATTATTATGAGGAGGGATTCCCAAATGGAATTAATTGATTAATGTAACTAGGCTCAGATCAAAAGGGAAATTTGACAATACTAATAATGAAAGGAGTGGTGGTCTTACGTTACGGTGATTTTGAGGAAGGATCTTCTTGCGACGAGGTGAGTGGGAAACGATCATATTAGGCAGGTGGGCACAATCCGATGAGGCAAGTGGGGCACGGTCAGAATGAGGCAGGTGTGGTACGATCCGAACCAACCTTCCGATGAAGATAGCCAATCTTCCAAGATGACGTTCAAAGGGAAATGTGGGATTACTCGTAATTCCACTGGAATAGGAAACTTCTTTTTCTCAAAGGTAATCCATGTAGATTTTCTTCGGTTCGATTAAACGAAGGAAGACTGTTGCCCAAATTAGAAGGCTTGCCAATCAGGGAAGCTACCAATTGACTAGGGTAGAATCACGGTAGAGAAGGTCTTGCTGTCTGACGAACGCTCACGGTACTTAAGAATTGAGACAATGAGGACGGTTTTGAGGTGCGCGCAAAACTCCTCGAACTACACAATAACCTGAGTATTTGTATGCCCGATTCTGAGGGGGAATGGGGAATTTGGATAAAGGAGTCACAAGCTCCAGACATCTTAATCCGGAGGCGGAGTTGATTCATCATTTAGCAGCGAGGTGCGAGAAACAGCGGCTCATTCTCGCCTCGTCACCGGGGGATGGGAAGGGGGGTGCTTGGGACAAGTTCGCACGATTGGGAATATTTCCCCAATGCGCTCAGGAGTATACAATTCTTGAATATTTGAACAGGAAGTGACGTTCCTCATGACCAGATACACTCGCACGCGGTCTCCTATAAATTGTAGGGGAAGGGGTCAGTGGTTGTTCTTTTACACTCCTCCCTTCCATACAATGGAACTTTTCTGAGAGAGAGGGAAGAACAAGGGACATCGCAAATTTGGATAGGAGGAATTATTATTAAGGCGGCAGCCTGATAAAAAAAATGGGGGCCTTGACCGGTATTCGGCAGGCTTACAAAAAGGCTATGAATTTATGTAAATTTGTTCGACAAAACAAAGTTACATTCAAATTAAGGAACACAATTAGAAGTTTGTCTAAAAGGGTAGTGGAACATCACACGCAAAAAGAACCCCCAATATATTACGACTATCTATGGTCCCTGTAGATACTTAGTTACGAGTAAGTGAATAAAATATAAATGGAGTTAAATAGGGAGGTAGTGCCATCCATCCCTCGCATCCTGGACGAAATCTAATTGCCCGATAATTAAATGGGCATAAAAATCAGAAGGATTTTAACAGGTCAATCAAAACGTACCCAGGGTCGGTCTTCGTTGGGACGAGGTGTGTGACTGGGGGTTGAGGTGTCTGGATTGTATTATTTTGACACCAACCAACGATGGTGAAATCTTTGTTAACCCCAGTAGGAGGGAGGGGGGGGGGCACCGTTCCACGTCACGGCTATGTAGATATGAGTGCCCTCATAGAAGACACTCTTCATTGACATTCCACAACAGAGGGTGGATAGTGTATGTTGTGCTGTGGAGACGGGAATGTAGAATGATAGCGCTGTTTTGATTAGCCATGTCATAAGTATCAGCTTATCGCCAATGGGCGGCGAACTCATAACGCCGATGAAATTTATGTATCGGCGCTGGTTGGGCTTGGACTCCTCTGCCTCGACGCTGGCGAAAGGTCCGCAGGCGAATGTACTCCCCACCTAAACGAATGAGGCCCCGAAGACAGGCGACAATTGCCTTGAGGCGCAAACAAGAACGCAATGCAGCGAGGATCTGAAACCCAACTTTCTTGCCGGGATTTAGAGTTAATTAATAAGGCCTCATGCGACCAGAGTTGCCTGAAATTTAATTAGAACTAAATTACGATTGAAATAAACATTTCACCATCATTTTCTCTCTCCTAACATGTTTCATAATCTTAAATTATATTCAAAATTAGTAAAAAATTGGAAAGGTACATGGTTAGAATTCAAATTTCAAAATTTAGCCTTAGCGGTTTTGTTTTGTTTTGTAGCAATTAGTTTGCATAATAAGTATTGTGGACGAAATAAATCTAAATATATAATTTTTATACAGTTTATCAACGTTAGATTAAATATAGTAATATTCATTAAGGACTTTTAGTAGTGAATGAATAGATTTAAAGTATTTATTGGCTTTAAAAGAGGTCCAAAATTTTAGAAAAATGAAGTGCTAGATTGTGGATGAGGATAGTGCAGTATTTTCACCTGGATATTACAATTTCAATTTTGCCTTTTTATTCTCCGCTTTCATTGAATAAGATTAGTTTACGTTAGGTAAGGTTAGGTTATATTAATTTAGATAGGTTAGGTTATATTATGTTAGGTTAGATTAATTTAGATAGGTTGAGTTGGGTTAGGTAAAAAACTACTGAAAATTTATTATCGAAACAGCTGCCGTAGCCTTAAAAATTTAACGAAGGATAACTAATCTCAGGAATAATTATGATCAACTAAATTTATCCTGATACGGTGGTTGTTTCCTTATTCGATCTTTCAGTGGGTTTGTTTTTAAACAAACAAGGACTGCTTGCCAAAATGTCGGGTGCTCTCACTTTTTCTGAATTATAAGCTTACGACCTTCAAAATTTCAATAATTCAAAAACTAACCTTGAGAGGGCATTGAAAGTTACATAATTCGAAAGAGAATGTATGCGAGTGTATCTCGCCATTAGAAACGTCACTTCCTGTTCGAACATTTAAGAATTGTATACTCCTGAGCGCATTGGGGAAATATTCCCAATCCTGCGAACTTGTCCCAAGCACCCCCCCTCCCCCATCCCCCGGTGACGAGGCGAGAACGAGCCGCTGTTTCTCGCACCTCGCTGCTAAATGATGAATCAACTCCGCCTCCGGATTAAGATGTCTGGAGCTTGTGACTCCTTTATCCAAACTCCCACTTCCCCCTCAGAATCGGGCATACAAATACTCGGGTTATTCTATAGTTCGAGGAGTCTAGCCCGCACCTCAAAACCGTCCTCATTGTTTCAATTCTTAAGTACCGTGAGCGTTCGTCAGCCAGCAAGACCTTCTCTACCGTGATTCTACCCTAGTCAATTAGTAGATTCTCTGATTAGCAAGCCTTTGAATTTGGGCAACAGTCTTCCTTCGTTTAATCGAACCGAAGAAAATCTACATGGATTACCTTTGAGAAAAAGAAGTTTCCTATTCCAGTGGAATTACGAGTAATCCCACATTTCCCGTCGAACATCATCTTTGAACATTGGCTATCTTCATCGGAAGATTGGTTCGGATCGTGCAACACCTGCCTCATTTAGACCGCGCCCTACTTGCCTCATCGGATCGTGCCCAGTGCCCTCATAGGATCGTTTCCCACTCGCCTCATCGTAAGAAGGACCTTCTTCAAAGTCACCGACCCCTAAGACTGAAACTTCCTCCATTATTAGTATTGTCAAATTTCCCTTTTGATCTGAGCCTAGTAACATTAATCAATTAATTCCATTTGAGAATCCCCCATGTTAATAATTATCAAGAGACTATTTTATATATATATAATTCTCTTTTGCCTAATGTTATTCTTATTTTGATCTTGGTAAATAATTATTATATTTTGTTGAACGATACTCTCGGTGTATTCAAGTAAATCCCGCGAACCATTTATGCACTCTGTCCGATTATTAAGTATTTGAAACCCAACACCTCAAGTTTGACCTCCTAGTCGTTTGTTAATCCCTGCGAACAGTCCTTCAACGGTTCGCAATTCAGTAGGGGATTAAGTCACTCCCCACATAATATAGGAGTAGTCTATGGTATAGAGTGGTGTACCACGACAATATATATATATATATATATATATATATATATATATATATATATATATATATATGGAAAAATATCCATATATATATATGTAGAGATATATGAGTTAACCGAGGCAGTTTAGATCATGTGAGTATGTTTTAATTATCCTTGAACGAGTTGAGTCGGCAATAATTAATATATTAAAGAGAGAACTCTCCTTTTTATTCATTCAATATAATAAAATAAGAAAAGCGCTCTTAGAGATCGATTCTGAAGCGATCACTGGAAGTACGAACGTACAACCCATTTTATTAATCATAATAATTAAAAAATAATAGAAACTATAATCTCAGCTAACACACGACATATTTAAGTGGTGTCAGGTTTTTGCGGTAACTTTAGAAGAACTCATGTGTAAGATTATCTTAAAAGCCCTTGTTAAGAACAAATAATTGCCAACCCATTCGAGGAAAATTTAAATAAGGATGAATCAAACAGGTCTTAAATATTCAGGGTAATGTGTTCTGACAAGAAGGAAAGATCATTTAACGAAGAGTGATTTGTTTTGTTTTGTTTTTCGACAGGAATAATTCAATTAAGAGGTTAAATGAAAGGTAAGGTTACGGTAGGAAAGTCCAAGTGTCTCAAAGTTGCATACGTAACGTTCATTACATCGGTGAGGTTTAGAAGAACATAGCCAGAATGTCTTCGTTTGAAATATTCCACAAACAAGGCCAAATTCTTGGTCTAACGGGCAGAGAACTCATGCTTATGTCCACGATCAAGAAAGGACGAAAAGGGAAGTAAGAAGAGAAGAACTGCAAAGAGAGGCCGAATGGAGAAGGAGACAGATGGAAGTGGCAGTAAAGAGAGAAGAAGCTCGAAGGCAGATAGAAAAAGATTAATACAGATAAAAAGGGAAACAGAAGAAAGTAGAATACTGATGGAGCTAAAAATAGAAGAAAAAAGAATACAGAAATATATTAAAGTAGAAGAAAGAAGAATACAGAGAGATAGAGGAGTAGAAGAAAGAAGAATACAGATGAAAAGAATAGTAGAAGAAGCAAGAATACAGTGTAAAATAGAAGCAAAATAAATAAGAATACCGAGGTAAGTAAAACAAACGAAAGAATAATGCAGTTTAAAAGAAAAGCATAATAAATAGGAATAAAGATAGAATTAAAAGCCGAAGAAAGAAGAATACAGATGGAATTATAAGCAGAAAAAAGAAGAATACAGATAAAAGAGAAGACGAAGAAAGAAGAAACAGATGGGAAGAGAAGCAGAAGGAAGGAGAATAAAGATAGGAAGAGAAGTAGAAGAAAGGAAATATTGATGGAAAGAGAACTAGCGCAAGCGGAAAGAGAAGCCAATTAGTTCAATTCTCAAGCCTTCGCCACCCCGCAAAAAGAATGTCCGTCTCTCAGTCAACTGTGGGATAAAGCGGCGAGCGGAGAAACTGTTCTCAAACAAATGGTATTGACAGAAGTTTCAGGAAATGATATAAAGCATATGCCTATTTTACAAGCTGTAACCAAACCAGTTTCTCATGATCAAAGTGTAATCAAAGAAACTTTTCAAGAAAGAGTTCTAACTGAGAAGTCTTCATAGGATCAAAATAAAATCAATGATATGATCCAGAGAGAAAATTCAATTCAGGGTATCTTAAAGAAAGAATGAAGGGAGCCAAAATAAAATTGCCGAATCTCTGCTGGATCAAAACAATAGAAAAAATGATTCCCAGAAGCCAGCAATTGTGCAGAAAACTCACCAGGAGGAGGAAAGTGCTTTGAGAAAAACCTTGCAGGGCCAAATTCTACCAAACGATGGAGAAGCCAAAGAACGCCTTTCAAAAATTGAAGAGTCTTCAGGGATTCTAAATAGTGGTGCAGGTACCCTTTTGAAAGGAAAAAAAAATCATTGGCTACAAACATCAATTCCAACCTAAATGATAAAGCAAAAGGTACTGAATACCCAGTTAAGAAAAAGCGTTTTTGCAAGGAAGAGGGTGTAAACTTTGCACTTAGCACTCCGAAGTATGCGACTTTTGATATTAAAAAAACTGGGTTTCAAGAATTTAGTCTGTTCAAAGTATTATAAATTTGTAGATGGTTTGAAGGATGTATCCTTCTATTTTGACAACTTGTACGTGGCCCCCCCAGTCATGGGAAGGACACTTACATGCTCTCCGCGCTATCCTCAATCGACTTCGTGAGCACGGCCTAACAGTTGGGCCGTCGAAATGCCAATTCCCTTATGAGGCCATCTCTTATCTAGGATTCAAAATTGGGAAAAATGCGCTATCCACCCAACAGGATAAGGTAGACGTCATAACTAAGATGCCGCTATCCCGAACCAAGAAGCAATTACGTTCTTTCTTGGGGACCACCTCATTCTACCGACGATTTGTTCCACAATTTGCGGTGATAGCCGCTCCTGTTAATGATCTGTTAAAGAAAAATTCTTCCGACCCAATCAAGTGGAATCCTAAAGCGATCTCTCACTTTAAGTTCTTAAAAGAAAAACTAGTGTCAGCCCCCCCGATTCTACGTCTGCCCAATCCCCCAAAGAAATTTGGGATACGCACCGACGCGTGGGGAGAAGGCATAGGGCATGTTTTGCTGCAATACGAAGATGATGACACCCGATTCCCCATAGCTTATGCCAGCCGAAAACTAACGATGCGGGAAAGAACATATGCAACTGTAGAGCAGGAAACATTAGACATAATTTGGGGAATACAGAATTTCCAATTTTATTTAATTGGGCAGGAGTTTAACATGGATCCGGACCACCGTCCCTTGATAAATTTAAGGCAAAACAAAAGTAAAAATGCAATACCAATTTAATATAACTCACATAAAAGGCTCTGAGAATTGAATCGCTGACTGCTTAAGCCGAAACTCCGTTTAGAACTAATTAAGCCACTATTAGTCTCGAGACCAAAATTGTTCTTT